>JANHZT010001756.1:202768-213398 GCA_032468215.1 Stegonotus admiraltiensis | reverse complement strand
CCAACAACCAGTTCACCAAACTGCTCAGAAAGTTAACAACCGGTTCTCCCGAAGTGGTGCAAACTGGCTGAATCCCATCCCTGGATCCGGTTCCCTTTGATTTTTAGATACTCCATAAGGAGGAGGAAAAAGCTCTTTTTGTTCAATTGCTGGTACCCAGCCTTTGATTCTTTCTTCGTAAATTTCCTCAGGACACTATTCACCATCCTCTAGGTTTTTATTTTTCTTTACTACCTATTGTGGATATTAAACTTTGCATGTTCATTATTTTTGCGCTCTGTTTTTCTTCCTTCACCCTTATGAGCTGGCTATTTGAATTGCTTTTACATGTTGCAATATTCAGTGTTCCATAGGTGTTATACAAAGGATAGAATATGATGATCTGCTGGAATAAAGCCCAATGAGTCTTTCAGAAGTAATGTTGAGATCAAATGGCCTCATTAGAATGATAGATTGAGTCATTAGATACTCATCATTTAACACTGCATGGTAATGCCATTAACAATATCTTGTCCTCACACCTTATAAGAGTATTATTTGCTTAGATAAGATAGTTTGGTATCAAACTATTCTTAACTCTCACTATTGAAGGGCCAGTAATTTACAGATACAGTAATCTGTATCTACTAATGTGGAAATATTCATTCAAGGAAAATATATATTGTTGATATTTAATATGCAAAACGTAGTTCATCTATTCCTGCTTATGATGATTATTTTTACTAACAAATTTGTTGAATCCATTTATGTCAATGAATTACAATGCTCAAGTTGTTTTTCTTGTAAAAAGCCCAGGAAATAGGCTCTGTGGTTCCTACTGACTGCAATATAATTTTACTTATTTATATAAAAGTATAGTCATAATGTAGTAACCACTAAAGGAATTGATAGGATTGAAAATGTTCTGGCATTTTTGTTTTTTTATTAATTCTCAGTAGAGATTAGGATTCACCACCCTAAGCAGGAATAGATGTTTTACAAAACATATCATATTTATTCCATATACTCATGAGACTTCTTTAGAACTTAACAAAGAATATACACAATGCATCATATATAAATTGTTTCTAAGTTTGACCATGTAGTCAGTTTAAGATCAAATTTAAAAATACTCTAGTCACTTGCACCTGAAAATAAATTGGAGATGCTCTTCAAGGACTAAGAAATTATTCAAACATTTCTATTATCTTTCAGGTGCTTTCATGAAGTGAAAACCACATGGGTTTTATTTATTCTGAGCTTCCCTGAAACTGTGCTAACTTAACTCACCATCCCCAATTTGAAGTCTACAATGTGACTGATTGTTAATTGTTTTGTTCCTAGGGATTCTATAATTTTGTTTTTTAATGTTGAAAGCCACCCACAATTACATTTTTGTGAGTTGAGCATTATATAAACCAATAAATAAATAAATATTTTCTGTACAATAAACAGAACACAAACTAGTACAGACATTTGGTCAATACATAATATTTCTATGGGAAATGGTTTCTACTCTCACATTCTGTAAATGTTTCAATGTAAGGTACATTATATTTAAGCACAATGAAAGAAGAAGAGAACATTGAAATAGCCACACATAAGATAGCAATAGCATTTAGGCTTATAACCGCTTCATAGTGCTTTTCAGCCATCTCCAAGTAGTTTACACAGTCAGCATATTGCCCCCAACAATCTGGGTCTTCATTTTACTGACCCCAGAAGGGTGCAAGGCTGAGGCAACCTTGAGCAGTTCAGAATCAAATTTCTGGAATGAGTAGTGAGTTAGCCTGCAGTACTGCATTCTAACCACTGCATCCCTATGACTCTTGAATAGATGAAGTCTATTTCACATAAAATTAAATGTCTGTAGATTTACACAGCAAATAAATGGACAGCAAATAAATCTATCAGTTGACACATCAGGAGAAATATTCTATTATTTGACATTTATTTATCAAATGCCAAATAAAGATAGTTTGTCACAGAGAATCTACAAAGCAGAATGAGAATTTATATGTTATCATTTTCTTCAAATCAGAAAGATTTGCAGCACAAAATAATTATTCCAGTTAAAAAGTGGAAATTAAGGATTATACTATTTTTAAAACATCTTGTGACTTATATAAAAGGTTAACCTTCATTAAAGTGGACACTTAACTCTAGAATAAAATGATTAATGACAATTTTCAAATGATTTTTGAATTTATTTTTAAACAGGCAGGAGAAACTCGGATCATCCAATTACCTTTTTACCAATTATATCAGATAAATGTCCACGATTCCCAAAGGCTAATTAACACAGTCGTTTGAAATGTAAAAGGTTAGTAGATAACTATTCTTATTTATGAAGGCTTTTAAAGTAATGGAGACTTGCACTTTTTAAAAATGAGGAACACATTTAAATGTGAATGCTTGGCAATTAAGTTATCCAGATTTGTAGACAAATAGTCTTAGGAACAGACAAAGGAAATGAGAATATGGAAATAAAATATCATTTTGATTAAATCAGTTGTGTGCAAACAACTTAGAACTTATTCTTAGGAACTACAAAGGTAGATTTACAAAATAATCTATTCCCTCAGGTGTTCTGAGGTAAACTGAGCACATCCATGATAATAATAATAGAAGTGGAAGAGACCTTGGAATCCTCTAGTCCAAACCCCTCTTCAAGTAGGAGACCCTATGCCATTTTGGATAAATGGCTTTCCAATCTCTTTTTAGAAAATCTCTAGTGGAGCACCCACAACTTCCGTGGGTAAGCCCTTCCCCTGATTAATTTTCTCCCCACAGATATTTCTCCTTAATTCTAGATTGGATCTCTCTTCGATAAACTTCCAATGATTACTTCTTGTCCTGCCCTCAAGTGCTTTGAGGAATAGATAAATCTGTGCGACAGCCCCTCAAATATTGGAAGACTGCTATCATGTCAGCCCTAGTCCTTCTTTTGTTAAGACTAGACCCAGTTCCCACAACTGTTCATCATAGCCCTCAGTCCCCCAATCACCTCTGTTGCTCTTCTTTCCACTCTTTGCACTTTGCATTCTTTCTAGAGTCTCAACATCTTTTTGTGTTGTGGTGCCCAAAACTGGATGCAGTATTCAAAAGTGGTCTTACCAGTGCAATGTACAGCAGTACACAATAATCTGCATCTATTAATGCAGCCTAGAACTGCACTGGCTTTTTTCATAGATGCAGCATATTGTTGCCTCATACTTAAGTGGCTGTCCACTAGGACACCTAGATCCCTTTACAGTTGCGGCTGTTGAGCCAAATACCACTTTTTTCTATACTTGTGCATTTGGTTTTTCTTATCTAAATACAACATCTTACTTTTCTCACCAATGAAATGCATATTGTTAGGTAGGTCAAGATCTTTCTGAAACTTGAGTCTATCTTCTAAGGCATTGGCTATTTTTCCCAGTTTGGTATTGTCTCCAAATTTGATGAGTTCTCCTTCTATTTCCTCATCTAAATCACTGATGAAGATGATGAAGACTACTGGCCTAAGACAGAATCTTATTGCACTGCATGCTTCCTTCAAATAGCTGTTATATTTAATCTTTTTGCCTAGGAACCAATAATTAACCATTAGGTTAATTTAACAGTGAAGAAGAATATCTGATGGATGAAGAATATAAACATTTATATATCTGAAAAAATCTTAAAAAGAAAATAGATCATGCAAATAAATAATGATACAGCAGTTCATGTGTTGATTGATAACAATATTCTGTAGTTGAAAAAACTATAAACCATGACATTAACTTTCCTCATAAAGCAGTCAGTAGCTTGGGGGTATCTCTATTTTTAGAATGGCCTTTTAACCACTATCTCACTTTGCATTCATCTCATGGAAAATATCCTTGGGATCTATAATTCATACAGCAGCTTGAATTATAATGACATAGGACTGACCCTATCCTTTATTTTTGCATAAAATTATTCCAGGATGTTAGCTAAGAAAAGGGCTTTCTGATGTAAACTTATTAACATTGTCTAACTGGACTACAAGCACAGATTTGCATTTTCAGTATGACAGTGGATGCTAGCTGGTATCTGTAGATAGATTTGGGTAACAGTGAGCTAACAAATATCTAGTTTGCAATGAGGTTCGTTAAGGCCTTAGAATTATGAAATTAGAAGAGGAGTTGATCCCACATTCTGGCAGAAAGTTTAGGAAAGATTCCCAGTTAGGAGATAATTAATAAAACAACAATAAAGATTCATATTATTGCTAACAATTTTTTGTATCACAAAGATAAAAAAAGTTGAGATGCTGCCCAGGTTTATATGATAGAAATCTTGCTGTCATTGGGTTAGAAAAACACCAAAAGTAAAATTGCTATATTAAACAAATAACAAATCATAAATACAGTATGCCTTTTTTTTCATAAAGCCAGGTGCTACTTTATTAAAAACTCTATATTTAATTTTCCTAAATAGAAATGTGGCCTAATTCAATTTCAGGTTTTTATTTCACTCTCTTGCTGTGAATTCTGTTTCTATAAAATTTGTCATCTAAGTTGAATTTTTAATTATCATGTTGATGTTGAGAAAACTGAGAGTAAAACTCAATTATCTACTGTATATGCAAAAAGTATTTTATCTATCTGTACATTATAACTGAAGAGTCAAAATTATGATGATACTGTTTTCCTAAATTGGAGAAATAAATTCTGATAGCATTACAGTATTCATGGATTCCACATCAGAGGTTTCAGGGAATAAAATTTACAGTATTTTGTTATTTTAAACACAGATGGAGAAATCTCTATACTCAAACATCCCCAGATATACTTCTATGCTGTTTAAATAGTCAAATGATGCAATATCTAAAGTATCATCATATACAATGCCATCATTTTAAAATGTTGTCATGATAATTCAAGAACCATTATTATTTTCTCTACAAATGTTTATATCAACCCGGTTGATGAAA
Source organism: Stegonotus admiraltiensis (assembly GCA_032468215.1). Taxonomy (NCBI): domain Eukaryota; kingdom Metazoa; phylum Chordata; class Lepidosauria; order Squamata; family Colubridae; genus Stegonotus; species Stegonotus admiraltiensis. The sequence goes on along the minus strand of JANHZT010001756.1, from coordinate 208,477 downwards.
TATTCTGGAGAACTCAATCCTTTCATAAACTTATGCTATTTCAGTTGATCCTACTAAAGTACTATACAGCAATGGATTTTCAATCTTTAACCTGGACTATTACATTAATTTTAAAAGCTTTAAATATTGACTAATACTTTAATCAATAACTTATGCTATTGTTTGCTACCCACCTTTTAAAGAATAATTGTAATATTTGCATACTATATTTATTCTGGTAGCAGTATCTGTCTTACTTGTTCAAGTAAATTTAAACAGAATTTGCTGCAGTTTGTTAAGTAAAAAATACCTTGCCAAGACAGTATGATATGTAATACTCCTGATAAAACTATTAAAAAAATAATTCGAACATGAATTTTAGGAGACAATGCTGGTTTTTCAGCTTTATTTCTTCAGGAAATATTCTCCTGACTTGTGCAAAAGTTCTTAAAATCATTTTTTTCTTATACTGAAACTTTGATATAAAAACATGGCAAAGGGATCAAAGGGTTTCTTGTCATTTTTGGAGGATTGGACATGATCCTAAGCATTGTCTAATTACTTTCATCTGCTTGTTACAGTGAAAGGGAATTCATGCAAGATACATATGTACCAATATGTCTTTTATTCAACAGTTTGTCTGTGGAACATAAGTAATATTGTTAGACTGAACCAGCTTTGTAACTAAGCTTAATATATTTTTTCTTTACATTAGAAGAAATAAGAAAGAATATTGCCAAACTAAGCCACAATAATATTATAAACCTTATAGCTGAGACATATTGCTTGTGTCAAAATGAACTCAAGTGGCTGAAAGTAAATTGTGTAAACTAAAACAATATAGCTCCATACTATAACATTTGGCTTCAGGCTAACAATTTATGCCTTGAAAAATTACAGTCGAAAATTAGTTGAAAACATAACATGCTTGAACAGTTCAATTTGAAATATTGATGCAGACTGAGGAGTCTGCCTTAAACAGTACAGTTTGGTATCATGAGGAGCAGTAAATTGTTAATTATTTTATGTCTTGTTGGTAAAGGACACTATGGGAATTTTCTACTTCAGATGTTCAAATAACAGACAGTCCTTGAGTACTCTGTATCTTAATGTTTAGAAAAAACAGAACAAATAATGTGTAATGCTTTCAAGACAACTTGCAGGAAAAAAACTTTGGAACAAAGTAAATGAGAGGTAGACATGAAAATCAATGCCTTTTTCAGTTCTGGATGGTTCTGCTAAAAGCGAAATTATATTTAAATCTAAGGTTTTTAATTATTTAGAACTTAAAGCAAAACAGAGCCTCTTACTCTGTTTCAGGTAGCACTACGCCTTGAGTTGATCCCACAATCACCATTGGTATGATGCATTTGTGTGGCACAAAACCTTTGAGTTGACACCACTGTTGTATTTATAATGGGAAGAGGAATGGGTGGGAGGTAGCCTTATTTCTCTTCTCTGTTTAACAGATTTAAAATTTAAAATTCTGGTCACATGTCCATGAATCTGTCCATCTTTGGGAAAAACTATCCTAAAATGATTACTCTTTCAACCTGTCATTTTGGAGACAGTTTGGTGTGACCATACGAAGTAACCTTTCCAAACTCTTCTTTGTAAGAAAAAATTCTCCTGTTCATACAATGAAATTGTTATTCTTTTGTGAATTTGTTTGAAAAAGTATAATTAAAAAAGCTCCTACAGAGCTTTTTATGTAGGTAAGAATGTGTCACTATAAACAGACAGCTATAAAAAGGAAGAATACACTTGTAAGGTAAGATAGTGCACCAATCTTGATAAGTAGAAGTGTTCATGGCTGTATGCTTGCTGCTTTTGTTGAAGGATTCTCTATCTGGATGAAGGATTCACACAATGCATCTGAGTCGGCAGTGACAGGGAACTTACCTGTACTTACCAGTAGTACTCCACCAGCAGGCACAATAGAGATACAAAACAGCAGAATAGACCCTGTATTATATCCTGACATCAAGGCTATGTAGGGGATTTTCTGTAGACAAGAACCATTGGCCCAGTCTATTTCTATCATTTGAAAACTAGCAGGAAAACTCACTGTCATTGCCAACTCAAATGCATCTTTGTGAATTGTTCACCCCTGCCACTAACAGTTGAACTAAAACTAGCTGATAATAATAAAAAAAATCAAATCACAGTTTGTTGTTAAAAATAATAATAAAATTAAACATTATACTTAAAATGCTTTCAATAGTTGTGAATATTTTAAGAATAGGGTAGAAAACCTGAACTTGTGTGTACATATAGAGAGAAAGTAGGCAAGGATAAGCAACACACACAAGAGACAAACTCACGTAAATATCCACTGTTTTTCTTATAAATAAAGTGAAGGAAATTGATACTGAAAATGACCATTTTGAAATCAAGTTCATAAATCTTAAAGTTGCTAAGACTGGCTTAATGAATGCTGCTGAAGTAGAGAGACAAATAAGAAGCAGTTATCTATTGTAATATATAAATATTACCAGAAGAAAGGAAAAACAATATGCACTTTATTTTACATTTCAATTGTCTTGGGTTAAGCAATAAATTTCTCCACTGCTTAAACCACGTTGGTGATTATACTGAACACCAGCTTACTTCAGCACTTGAAGTAATTCCATTAAGAAAGAAATTACAGAACCACATTGAAACAATGCATTTGAAAACATTCAAGCCAGATTATTCCTGTATTTTCAAAAGGTAATAATAGGATACCTTAAAATAATGTCTTAAAAGATTATGTTATGTTAATTTATTTTTTAGATTTTTAAAAAATTATTCCTAGTCTGCTCTCTGGAATTTTATTAAATAATTCAGGCTTCAAAATGGGACTTTTAAAAAGATGTGATACTCTTTTATCATGCAAATAGGATCACAGAATGGCAAGAGGAATTAAACTACTGATTAACCTTCTTTCTCGCCACCAACCCACCAAAAAAAAAAGAAAGAAAAGAAAAATATATCAAAGTTGCTCTGAAAAACCCATTAAATTGCAAATATATTCTCTTTTCTTTTTTCTCTTTTTTTGGCAGGTGCTGTGGGAAGTAAAAAAAAAGGTATTCAAATGCAGATTCAGTAAAAAAAACTGATTGAGATTATAGCTATTGGATGGTCTTAAAATCAGTTCAAAGTTTCACTTAAAATACTGCAAAGAAACAAAGGAACAGCTCATTGAATAGGAACTTCTGCTACAGGAACAAAATGAGGATGATTAATTTAATGAATGCAATACTGTATACAGCCTGAATGTTATAGGAGAACCAACAGTCTTTATTTTGCAATATCTGGATGTGGATGATGAAGATTAAGAAAGTACGTACTGAACACAAATGTTTAACTGACAGTTAACCAAAGTGTAAACTGTCAACAAATACATTGTTTTAAAAATATCACCTTGTCTGTTTTCTTATTGAGAGCCTTCATCCTCCAATTAATAATGTAATAGAGCATAATAACATCAAGTGTCCAAATTTACTGAGGAACATATAAAAATCTATATGTCAGGCTATTTCCAATTTCCTGATCATCCGTGCAAGAAGCCTTATATTCAGATTATCCAATTTTGTATCTGCATTATTCATTATACATAATGTACAGTTCTAACATATTAAGAAGTAAAGACATATAACATAAGTTCTCATTTGTCCTTATTACACACCACGATGCCCAATTTGTTATAGGCTAAAAAACTTGACTTTTGAGTGGCAATCTAAACTCTTGAAAATAAACATGGAGAGTTCTAGGCCTTTAAAATGGCCTTATTTTCTCCAGGAGCTCATGTCGGGTGACCTCTTGCTGTATCTTGGTCCAGCTGACCATCTATCTCAAAGATTTCAGCTTCTGGGTAGCACTAATTGCTCAGCTTCTCTGTTTCTGAAGAAAACTTTGCTGTGCTCCAGAGACAAATCTGCCAGTCCCTAAATCTTCTAGCTAATAATCCAGAGAACAAATTGAAAGGGAAAAAGGTAGGGATACATTCAATGCCTTATATATCATAAGGCATCATAAGAATATCATATCCTATTTTATTTTGGGCCAGATGTGATGAGAACAGCAAAGTAGGACTAATGGTACAGTACCCCTTATAGCTTTGATTTTGAGCATAGACTAGGTTGAAGCCTTATTAATTCTAGTAGCCAGAGCTGACATTGGCTATTAATTCTAGTAGCCAATGCTCCTCCTCCTAAAGGCTTAGCTTTTTTCCAGGGGCTCATGCTGGGTGATTTCTTGTATTACACTACTAGGGCCAGGAGCCACAGTTGGCAGTCAAACACTTCAAATTCAGAGTGCCAACAAGTCTTGTTTTAATGTCCTGGTCACTATTCTTTTCTAGAGGGACAATGTTTCTCTTTTCGGTCTTTGGACTAAGAGAAATATAATATCCCTTTTCTTCCTTTTGCATGGGCTCATGTTTCTAATATTTTGAACCAGGAAGCTGAGTGTAGAAGAAGTGGAATGTCTTCTACTAATAGTACCTTTTTTGCTGGCAGAAGGACATCAAAGCAGCTCTAGATAGAATCTTTCATAAAGCGTTGCTGTGAACATCTCATATAGTATTGTCTCTTATCAAGAAGTCACAAAGAACTGTGTATGCAGCACATAATTAACTTTATATTGGTGGCTTAACTCTGACTTAGTATTGCTATTTTCAAGCTATTTTTTCTATTAGAGTTACCGTCATTCAATCATTTATTAACACTCAATTTCATGGACTCTAAATCGCTTTCTGTTATTACCTCTTAATAACTATATTATTCAAGTTTATATATGAAAGATTGAGGGGAGGCTGGAAGAGAAAGCAAAGAAAGAATAGACCTAAACAATAAAAAGGCAGAGGTTGAATCAATTAACATGTGTGCTGGCTTGGGTAATTGTGGGAGTTGAAGTCCACACATTATGAATTTGCCAAGTTTGAAAAACAGTAAATTAACAGTTTGTTTCACAAATGGCAACTTACACCAGGGGGAAAGAAGCCTGAGAAGAAGGCTTCAAAACTTTCAAAAAGATGCTACCTTGATTAATTTACCATTAATGAAGAAGAGGAATTCTTTTTATAGTTTCCAGGTGTTTATTGCAGGTGTTTATAGTATTCAGTGTTTATTCTGAACTAGCATTATAAATACCTTAATAAAATCTGTTAGTTCTTGTTTCCTTGATTTTGATCATTTGCATGTAACTTAATTATATGCTACATAATATAACATGGCAAAATTGTATTAATTTAGAGTCACATTCTATATCTCACCATCTTCTGTCATTACTGTCCCCGAAGTAGTGTAGTGCCAATAAAATGTAAAAAATGTAAAAAAAATGTTACCCACGTCCCTATCCCACGATTTGCCAGAGGCCCTGGTGTATGCCTCGGAACGGGCTGCTGTCAGGGCATTGGACCGAATCACCCCCTTGCGGCCTCTCTGCCGACAGGGACCCTGGGTAGCTCCATGGTTCTCCGAGGACCTTACGGAGATGAAGCATCAGAAGAGACTCCTAGAGGGCTGTTGGAGATCTTCCCATTCCGAATCCGATCGAGCACAGTTAAGAACCTATATCAGGTCTTATCTTGTGGTGATGGAAGCGGCGAAACATGATTATTTCACCGCTCTCATTGCATCTGCAGAAAATCGCCCAGCAGCCTTGTTCCGAGTGACCCACTCTCTTCTTAATCAGGGAGCAAGGGAGGACCCCTTGCAGGGCAGTGCTGAGGATTTTGCTCAATTT
>JANHZT010001756.1:143958-154457 GCA_032468215.1 Stegonotus admiraltiensis | reverse complement strand
TATAAGACGACCCCCGACTTTTGAGAAGATTTTCCTGTGTTTAAAAGTCGTCTTATACGCCGGAAAATACGGTACATATAATTTTAGCAAAGTCCATCTGAACATTTTTGTAAAAAAGGAGAACGTAAACACTATTCCTTAGCTATAGTAATCATCAGAAATATATTTCCCTAGCTGTTATTCTGTCTCTTAGGTCTAACAAGTACATTCACAGGTAGACTCCCCCTTTAAGTGCTATATATTCTGGTTGCAACTATGGCTATCTTAAGTATGGTCAGTAAGATAACATTTTTCAAATTACAACTGCTATATGAAGCTGGGTTATGACATATGAATATGCCATTTTATAAATATATTGACTTTGTGTGAGTTGACAAGGTACATTACCTGTTTGGGATGACCAAAAAGAATCCCTTATCAACCTGTTTGTCTATTAGACATGCAGAGTACAATTCCATCCACAAAAACATTTGGGATTATGTGATTGGATGAGATCAGAATCTGGGATCCAGTCAGAAAAACAACAATCTTGTATGCATAGCAAAAAATCTTCAGTATTTAACATTATTGTGGACAAGCATATCAATAAAGCACCTGGAGACTTGTGAGTTGACAAAGAGAGGGTTAAAAAAAGTATGAATAATAAAAACATTTTTAGTCAAGCAAAATTGCTGATGTGTTAATAATAGATGACCTGAGATACTCAGCATAGCATCAATATCTGTGAAACATTACAAAATGAAACCCTCACGGCAGTGAAATACTAGATAGTAAACAGTGGCAGGCTCACTATGTGTGAAAGAAGACTTCCCCCAAGGTTGATTCTCTCTTTGTGTGTTACGCTCAACTGCAACATTCTTAGATTAGACAAAGCACTGTTTTCCGCCTGGCCTCCTAGCGGTTCAGTGACTTCACCTAATAGCTAACAGTATCTGCACTTAATACAACCCATCCAAACCACAGTTGCAATAGTTAAGGCCTCACCCTGGAAAGCTCAAGCACTTAATATGCCCCTCCTTTTTTTCAAGTGAAGAGCTGAAATGTATCAGAAAGCTTTAGGTTGTTTACATGATTAGACAGGGACTTCGATTTGTGCTTTTTAAATACCTAAATATATTCCCATCATACTCAAGAAATAATGTGCACATTACCCAAAGTTGTCCAATTGTTGAGAAAATGGTCTACTTCAGTCTGAATTCTTAGCCTCAATAAGGTACCATATTTTTTGGAGTATAAGACGCTCCCCCCCCGAAACTGGGTGAAAATTTTGGTGCGTCTTACAGACCAAATACAGTCCTATTTTTGGGCTCTCGAACACTCAGCGCATCATGTTTTCACCCTCCCCGGCCCATAGAAGCTCTCTGCAGTGCTCTGCATGGCCCATTTTCTCCAAAAAGAGGCCCATTTTTGCCAAAAATGGGCAATTTTGGGGGTCCCGAACCCTCCATGCATTGTGTTTTTGCCCTCCGTGGCCCCCAGAAGCACTCTGCACCCCCAGAAGCACTTAAAAATGGGTGCATTTTTGGCAAAAATGGGACATGTGGAGGATTCGGGAGGCCCGTTCTTGGCCTGCAAAGTGTTTCTGGGGGTCGGGGAAGGCAAAAACAAAACGCATGGAGGCCACAAACTATTTTTTTCTTGTTTTCTTCCTCTAAATCTAGGTATATCTTATAGTCAGGTGTGCCTTATAGTCTGAAAAATATGGTATTTGAAAAGTCCTGCTATTATATTCCCCTGTGTTATATCTTTATGCTGGATTTATCTGAATAAATCAGTTAGTTTGAGAATACTTAACCTACCTGTCTCATCAAAATCAAAGCAAAAGAGGGACAAGGGGAGGAGGGGAATGCAATAAACCTAATTAAGATTCAGTTTTATTCCCCACTGAATATTATTCTCTAGTTTGAGAAGATTACAGTTCAGTATTATACATATCCATTTGAAATAAATATAATTCAGTTCAGTAGATTTATTTTCAGTGGGCATATATAAAACGAAACTTAATATTAGTGCATAATTCATTGCCTCATATATATTGATTCACACAGCTGAGTTGTAAAGCTCATGTTAGTCTAATCCATAATAAACTTTGCAAAATATAATAAAATGCACCATCTGCATACCATTTTGCATATAATATGAATAATCTTATAAACATATTTTAATAGATAATAAATAAGTTCAGTTAGGTGGCAGCACTTAGTCAATCTTGACTGATCCTTACACGTTAACCAGAGTTGGATCTGGTTATTATTTAGATTGAAGACTACAAGGAAATATCATTACTGTAAAATAAATTAGAAAACTACTTATCATGGTTGCAGTGTCCTGGGGTCATGTGGTCACTTTTTGTGACCGTCTGACATGCAAAATCAATGGGGAAGCCAGATTCACTTAAAAACTGTGTTACTAACTTATGACTGCAGTGATTCGTGGTGGTGCAGTGGTTAGAGTGCAGTACTGCAGGCTACTTCTGCTGATCATCAGCTGCTAGCAGTTTGGCAGATCAAATCTCACCAGGCTCAAGGTTGATTCAGCCTTCCATCCTTCTGAGGTCAGTAAAATGGGGACCCAGATTGTTGGTGGACAATTGGCAGACTCTGTATACTGCTTAGAGAGGGCTGTAAAGCACTGTGAAGCGGTATATAAGTCTAAGTGCTATTGCTATTGCTATTCATTTAACAAGTCTGGCAAGAAAGGTTGTAAAATGGGGCAAAATTCACTTAACAACTTTCTCACATAGCATCAGGAATTTTGGGCTCAATTGGGGTCATAAGTTGAGGACTATTTGTAGTATGGCAAGATACGTATGATCAACTGTAACAGCATTCTTAGCTGAATGATTTTATACATTTTAATAAGCTTCTCTCTAATGCTGAAATATAAAATCAATGAACTGTTGCAACATCTTAAGGATTTTTGAAATAGGTAAAGGAATTTTTGAAATAGTATCATTCAGTTTAGTTAACACCACAAAAAGTACTTTTAAGGAATGTAATAAAACTAAATGTGACCAAAAACAAAAAGAGCCTATAAACTCTTACCCTTGTTTCCCCCAAAATAAGACCCTGTCTTATATTTTTTGAACCCTGAAATAAGCGCTTGGCCTTATTTTCAGGGAGGTCTTATTATTTTGGGGCACATGAAGCAAGATGGGGCTCGTCTTGCCCTCTTACCTGATTTTGTGTTTAAATATTTTTGGGGAGGGCTTATTTTCGGGGGGGAGGCTTATTTTAACACATGCATTCAAAAGCCCGATTGGGCTTATTATCAGGGGATGTCTTATTTTCAGGGAAACGGGGTATTTATCTGAAAAATAAGAGATTGAATTTTCTTTCTATGATCAAATCCAAAAATTACTAGAGACTGAGAAAATTTAGTCATCTCCCTCTGTTCCTTCAAAATGTTTCATAAAGCATACTCTTTTGCTAGACTTGTATCTCTGCTGCTGGCAATTAAATATATTCTTGAATTTAAAAATTATGCAAAGATTGTTGTTCATATTGGATAGCAGAGATTTTTATGGTGCTCTTCAGAGAGATTTGGCATTGCTATATGGTACAAATTCTTAAGAGAACCACAAACATTTGACTATAAACAGCAGAGGAGAGGAACAAGTTCATACTAAAAACTTTTGCCTCTAGCGATTTTGTGTTAAGGAATTTCAACTCACTATAATAAAAGCAGAACATTTTCTAAGCTCAGTGGAAGATCATTGGGAAAGGCAGACTTTAACTGTTTATCTCAAATTCACAATTTCATACCAGGCTTGATCATAGGGCCATTTAACGTGATTCATTTGTTTCCAAGTTAATTTAATTTTACACACAACTATTTGAAGGAAAAGACATTTATTAGGGCATCCTCCTGTTTAAAGTGGAAAATTAAGCTATTTGCATTCCAGTCTATATTTATTTATCAAATTTGGAGATTGCCCATCTCGCTCACAGAGCAACTTTAGGCGATACAGAGTTAAAACACAAGAACCATATAAATATTATATTCTGGTAGGAGGAAGTTGAAAGCAAGAATAAAATACAATTTAAAAGGCAGGAAGAGGACCTTCAATGTGCTAACCAACCCCTGTGCTCTTCTATGAACCCCAAGTGAATTGGCAGAACCAGATTTTCAGGGGAATGACAGCCTGCCTCACTTCTGGAGGGAGAATGTTTCAAAGGATGGGGGAGACAGCAAAGAAGGCCCTCTTCCTGGACAGGAAAAATATATGCTGAGATAACAAATTAAATTCAACAATGTACCCCTACAAGAGGGCTGTCAAACACCCAGCCCACAGCCCGGTTTAGTGAGGGGGAAAAGTCCTGATACATCACGTGATACCACCGTGATGTGATTTTTACACTCCTGTCCTACAATAAATGCTTATCTGTTGCAGGTGACATATTTTCCAGTTGGAGGTCAACTTTTTGAATTCATCTCTCAGGAATATTACTTGATTGCTACAGTTGTCCAATTTCTTCATCAGGAGAAGAAATGTCCAGATTTCAGTTTCTTCTGCCAAAAAATCAGTTATAAATTCTAATTGAGTTAGAATCCATCGAAAAATCTTAAACTTTTCGGGCAATGTGAATATGAAATATGAAATTCATATTGAGTAAAGATCACAATACATTTCCCAGGATTTTCAGCATATTATTCAGCAGCAGGCATTCCATTGCAGTGCCCATATGGTTTGAAAACTATAGGTAGTTCTCGTGTAGTGACCACAGTTAGGACTGGTAACTTGATTGTTAAGTGAAGAGGTTGCTAAGTGAAACCACAACTGTGCTTATGAGGTTACTTCAGCTTTCATTTGCTTTAAAGATCTGCAAAGGTCATAAAGGAGGTGACTGGTTGCAAAGTTACTTTTTCATTACCATTGTAACTGCAAAGAGTTGTATGAGGCAGTCACTAATGACAACTACCTGTATTGTTATGTTTAGCCTATGATTGCTATTTAACACTATTTTAAAAACCAGGTGAAAGTCACAATATAAATTAAAGGAAATGCAATTCATTCATACCTATACTAGTTTTACTATGGATATTATTTAGCATCTCATTTTGCTATGAATTTTAGCAATATATTGCAATTTCTCTTTTGTATCAAGTTTTATCCATACCCTGTTAGAAGAAATCTAGTTGTAACAATTGTTTCAACAATAGTTATATTAGTTGTATATATTCTGTGTTTTCATGATTCTATGGATAATTCTTCAAATTCCTGACAGCCTGCCAATATCATACCAGAAATACTGAGCATCTCAGGAAACAATTCAAAGGCAGTAGATAATATTTTTATCAGAATAGAAATGCTAGAAGAAACAAATTATTGCCTTCTTCCAGTGCTGTTTTCATAATCTAAGAAAAAAACCCCCCCACAAAACACTGTACTGATATGCAGTATCAATACATGCTCATAAACATAAGTCACACTTTGCGTAAAATAATGTAAAAGTATTATAAAGTGCCATCGAGGTATTGTTTGATGGTTGTTTTTAATATTTTGCATGTGTGAATCAATCAGAATCTGAAGTAATGCAAAAGAAAAATACCCTATGCATGAAAAACCAGTGCTTTACGTCACCATCTCTGTCACTGGGAAAGGCAAGCAGTAGCAGTTTTATCACCTTATATGAAAGGCTGATGAAATGTGGCATTGTTTATAAACTAGTGCATCATTACAAACTACCCTTGCTACTTTTGCTTTCTAATTTTACAATCAAACCTTTTAGAATGCTTTCTAATATTCTTAATTACTGATTCATAAAATGAAAACATTCAAACTGATTATAAAAACTCTTTCAGATGACAGACAAAATACTCAACAGCAAACAGAACTCTGAACTGATTTATCAGTACCTATCAGAGAAAACCTTACCAAACTTGCCATTATTAATTGCTTACTATTCTAGCAGTTCTATCGTCTACTTACTGTATTACATTTAGAGTAACTCCTGAATTATAATGAACATTTGAAAGGCTGTCCTAAGAATCTATCCTCTTGGCTTGAACAAAGAACAGAGAAGTTAATAGCTCTGAGACAGATCTGACTTCTTCATTTGAATGACAGAAGAAACTGCCCAAGAATTAATGGTTTGGAAGCATTGCCTATGCAGATGTTTTCCTACTATATCTGTCAGTATTTTATCAGGATTCAGCAGTCAATTATGCAAATAGGATACAGTTGGCAAAGAGTGTTTGCATAAGTACATAGCTGTTTTGGAAAGTCAGCCTTGGGTTATTTCCTCCCCCTTTCAACATTACCAGCTAGCAGGAGTCATATAAAGGTCTCTGAAGATACTCCGTTTCTTTCTTAGGTTAGGGACCCTTTGCAAACCAGCCATATATTCTTACCAGCCTCCTTTCAACACATAAGTGTACTAGCTTTATTATAAGAATGATCTGTTTAAAAACAAAAGAAAAAGAAAACATACTTAGGGACCTCTACTTGGAGCTTCCATTTAGAATAGTAGCTAAATAACTACTTCTGCCACCCATCTCTGCAACACCAAACACAACTCATTTCACTGCAGTTTCTGATGCCTCATAGGAATATAACCTCTCATGATTAATAGGAATATAGTGGTGGAGCATTTCAAACTATTATGCCATCTATGCTACCCAACATTGCCTGTCAGCATCTCATGTTCTCATGATGATTGGCTCATTAGTGGTAACTCAGATGATTACAAAGAAAAAGCTTTGGATAAGGAGTAGTCCCACACAGGCTGTTCTGTAAGATGTACCACTTTGAGATGGGTCATATTTGCCATGTGTGGGAACAGAACTTCTAAAAATGCATTAATAGGTTCCATCTGCTTCATAAGATTTTTTTAATGTCAGTGGTATTTTGAAAGTACTGGGATCCAATTAATCAACAATTAATTAATTAGAATGATTCCAAAGGGAAAGGGAATCTATATCAGTGAAAAGGGAAAACAATATCAGCCCTAGAGTTGATGCAGTTATTTTTATTCTCATTGACACTAGTACAAAAAGGAAAGGAACACAGTATCTCCACTTTTTTTTTTGCTCAGCTGCTAAACTTAAGAAGAGTTAGTTGCTTCTGTTTGCAGTTTTCCTGTCATATTCTCAGAGTTTTGATACTCTCCCATGAAATATCCTTAACTTTTATTAGAATAGTATATTGCATTGCTCTTTTTCTGCACAGAAATTAATAGCCGTCTGGGAAAGCTTCTCTTGGAAATAAGGCTCAGTGCATTCAGTAACTTATATAGCATATTATTGCACACTGACCTGCCATTGTACTATGCAAAGAATTACAACCTAGGATGCACTGAATAAAATATTTATTTACAAATAAACATTCATAAGATTATATTGCAAGTATTCATAAACTCTTTGTATTTATGTCATGATTGAAATAATTACTTGCCCTTTATCTGAGCTGACAGTTGCAGTAACCCTATATTACATCACAATACTATAATGTGGTTTGTTTGTTTTTGAATGGCCTTCTGCTGCTCTAACAAACTATAGTTTATTCACCAATCCCATTCATACATTAATGAATAAACTCTCCTCTGCTAAAATGGCAGGCCTGAGTAAACCTACTAAATGCAACACAACATGTTGTGGTTTAGTGGGATTTGTGAATAGTGATGTAAGGCATGTGTGTTTCCTGATTTCTTCCTGGTTATTTTTACCCAGAGATAGGCACCCTTTTAGTGCTGAGGACCACAGTGCCTTAGATGTAAATTACTTGGGAATTTGGGGTAGATGAGTGGTGTGGAAACAGAAACAATCAAGTTTACCTCTACATTAGCTGTCTCCCCCTCGTCTCTCCCCATCACCCTCTTTTCTCTCTTACAAGTTGCAGGCCACAGGGAGTAGCTAAATAGGTCTTATTAGCAATGTGATGCCTTTTAATAAAGTTTAGAAATGAGGACTACAAGAAGTTAGCCTGAGGATCAGATATGGTATTTTATAGGTTGCCTGGTTCTCCACATGTGTGTAAAGAAAGAAGTGTTAAGGGAGGAGAGACAAAAATGGGAATGGTGGTTTCCTTCAAGATTAGGAATTGTTTCTAACTTGTGGCTAAAGACCATTAATTGTTTAATGTGATTGTGGAGATGATCTCCCTTTATTACTCTTGAAGAAACTTCAGCACCTACTTAATTGTATACTGATGTGTAAAGCTCAATCAAGGGAAGACATGGGCAATCAGCACAAAGTCCACTTCCATTTCCATTCATGATGCCAAAATTCCCCTAAGGCCTTTTCCAACCAAGATAATCTCCAGAGATGTAGATGGGACAATATTAATTTAGAAGAAGATCTTCATAGGAAAGCTTTCTGCAATATCCTGCTTCTTTATTTTCCAAATTAATTCCAAGTGCATACAGCCTAAACCTAATATTTCAAGACTGTATTATTTGGTGTACAACTAATAAGCAAATGATAAAATGCTCATAAACCATGAATCAGTAGAAATGTCAGCAGTATTCTAAAAGCACTAAAAGCAAACAACCAACTTAAAATAGAGCTTTCTGATGTGACAGGGAGACTTATATTGTAAGAATTATTTTTTACTGAATTTTTATATCAGTTGAAATAAGCAATAAAAATCCACTAATTTTTAAAACTGAGCATATTTGCTATATAAGCCCTACCCCATTTATTCAGAGGAAATAAAACAACATTATAAGCAAAGCTATGTAATTAGAATGGACTTTACTCAGAACAAAACATCCCTATTCCTCCACTATTATTAATGAAGTAACGGGGATTATGTCATTCATTTTCTTTGGTTTTATTGCTTTTCTAAATGTGAACAAAACAAAGAGACTCCTCAAAACACTTAAATAATTGGAAAATAAATTAACACTCCAACAGATATGTTGTAATCACACTTCTGTTCTTGACAGTACAATAGGCAACTCAATATCTCAAGCACCAGCAGAGTTGAGATATCACTTTGCAGTCTCAAAGGGACTTTTAAAAAAGAGAAAAGAAAGAGTAATTTCACTCATTATCAGATCCTGGAGTACTGTTTGAACATTTTGACCTCATATTGATCACAAAAATGCTTCTAAAACCCAGATGTAAAATTGAGACAATAAAACGAATGAAATTCCCACAGAAATGTGCAATATTTAAATAACCAATTCTGAAGAGGAAAGAAACATCTTCTTCACATCAATACTTTAGCTGCCTTCAAATTAAATTAAGATGAAAATCAAAATCCAGAGAACTGGCAGCTATAGGACACATTCAGTGATACTCAAGAGATGGGAGGGGAAGGAAATTACCCAGGACTCTGTCTTCCAACTGGAGGTCAGCATCATCATCATCCAAAGAAAAAGAACAAAAATATACCTTGTATCATATGAATACATATTTTCCAATGAGTCACAGTGAGCACTTGAACATGTGTTCAATCTGAAAAGGATCAACTTGCTTTCCTAGGCAATGTGCAGTGCTTTTTGCCGGAGCCCCATTTCCCACAAATAAGCTTTTCCTCCACACAATAGCACACACAGAAGGTTGACACATTCAACCCAAGGGGGTTGGAGGAGGGAAGCAATTGGGCATATCTATTTGACAATGGCAGCCGCTCAACAAACGTCTCCCTCCCTTCCAGGAAAGCAACCCTGAGACCAGCAGAACACTTGAGTCTTTGCTCCTCTTGAGCTGGCTGGAGTATCTCTGCAGCTGAGCAGCAGTTAGCCGAAGCTTGGAACCGGTTCAGGTTGTTGCCGGTAGATGGGTTGCCAAAAGAAGATGCTATCAAAAGGTAGAAGGGGGAGGGGGGAGCAGACCGGACTTGCCGGCTGCCTCGCTTTTGGGACATCCTTTCGCCTCCGAGAAGTTGATCATACTTGGAAGGTCATGCCTGCATTCGGGCGCGCACCTACACACCCTCCCCAACACGCGCGCGCGCACACACACACATACTCTTTCTTCTTCTCCCTTTCCTTCCTTCCTTTCTTTTTTGTCCTCCCTTCCTTTTTCTTCCTNNNTTCCTCCGGGGCAAGTCAATCCCCAAAGAGCGACCGGCTAGAAATCGCTTCACAACCGGTGGGGGAAAGGGACAGAATCCAGAGGGTTCTTTCCGCAACGCTCCCAACTGACGGGAAGGGGGGGGGGGAAGAAAGATCCCAAGTCAGCGACGCCTCGGCGAAGGGCAGTCTTGCTACTCACCAGCTGCAGCGTGCAAAGGAAGATCAACGTACAGCGCCCAGTGCAGCATCCCATGGTAGAAGCTCGCCGGAGCCGGGGGCGCCGTTTTCCCGTTTCTGCAGTTCCCTCCGAGCCCAAGCCAGGCACAGCACAGCTCTCACCACATCCGGACAGACGCCCCCCCTCTCCCTCCCTCCCTCCCGCTCTCGCCTCGTGCGCCGGTTAAATCCCTTTGTTTAGAAGCAGGGAGGGGGAATTTCCTTCGCTTCGGCCCCGGGGAAGGAGATCAGGAGAACAGCTCGGCAGCGGAGCGAGGCATCCAGCGTGCCCCTCAGCTGGAGGGGGAGGCTGAGGGT
>JANHZT010001756.1:116119-130539 GCA_032468215.1 Stegonotus admiraltiensis | reverse complement strand
TTGAGTAGTTTGGAGAACCGGTAGTAAAAATTCTGACTGGCCCCGCCCCCATCTATTCTCTGCCTCCCTAGTCCCAGATGATCGGGAGGATATGGAGATAATACAGAATCCTTTCTCTGCCACACCCACCAAGCCACACCCACAGAACCGGTAGTAAAAAAATTTGAAACCCACCACTGCCACAACTACAACCCTGTGAGGTGAGTTGGACTGAGAGAGAGTGATTGGCCCAAAGTCACCCAGCTGGCTGTCAGCATAAGGTGAGACTAGAAGTCATGGTCACCTGGATTCTTGCCTGGTGCCTTAGCCCCTAAACCAACTCCATAGAATGTAGATATTCTGCTGGAAGATATGCTTCTAAAATTGTGTTAGCTTTTCCTTCTAATTACAAGGTCAATAATTTCTACCAATTATTTCTTACAGAAATAATGTGGTTTCCTTGCCTATTGTGCACACACATATCTTACAGTCACCTCTATTTTCTATTACATGCTTACTGGAAGTATTTGTTCAAATATTATTTCCTCTAATAAAAGGTGCCAAAAAAGCAATGATGGCCAAAGTGGGGTCATGTTGCAATATCTTATGCTGCTTCCTATTTTTGAATTGCCATTTGCTGCTTTCTGTAGGGCACTTCCATCCCGACACAGTTTACATAATGCAAAGCCTTAGAAATACTTCTAGACTTCCCTCAAGTGTTTTCACCATTGCAATTTCAAAATGCTAATTATACCAGTTGTGCTGGCAAATGGTCCTTCTAACTATCCAATAGGGGACTATAAAATCAGGCATCCAAATTGTGTGCTTTCTCTGCTCTTTATTTAAGAAGCTGGTCAGTTTCTGTGAGAAGAACAAGTTCTCTTTTTTGGTTGGCTGCTTGCTGTCATAGTGCTTTACTTTAAAAATAAGGATTGAGGAGCTGGCTCAGTGCAGAGGTTCCCATCACTGAGAAGCTGGTAGCCACATCAAAATAATTTATTTTGGGAGATCTCCAGAACATCAACTAAATCCAAACTTAAATGCTTGGATGTTGAGGATGACACCTCAACACCACATACAAGTGGAAGTGATAGGAACATAACAAAGCTTTATAGGTAAGTGACTTATGATAGCAAATGCATCCAAGCAATAGCTTGGAAACTAGAGGATATAAGGAAGTGGTGAAGGCAAAAATGGCATGTAACAGGGCAAATATCCTTTTTTCCCTTCCCAATTGTTTTCATGTTTAAAATTGTGTCATCCCATGCCCTTTTTGCTCTTTTTGACATAGGCCTACATGTTCACTCAAGGATGGTATTTATTGGCAAAAAGACATATTAAATATGCCTGCATGACAAGGCAATCTCTCTAACTGTGAAGAATCATTAATATCCACATCTAAAAACTACACCTAAAAATAGTGCTAGTCCTAAATGTACAATAAATAATTGCTTACTATATCTTAAAAACAAGTTTATATATCAAGTATTGCTTTTAAACAAAACTTCTGTCTCAGGAAAAACCTTTAGTATTTTTTACACAAAACTTTTGCTGCATCTCAAACTTCAGAGAAACATCCTTTTATTACATCCATAAATGGATCATACATTAAGTAAGGTCAGCCAAAATTATTCAAAAGAGAGCACAAGTTTTCATGATCTCTAGAATAGGGCTCTCCAATCCCAGGGCCATGGCCCACTATTGGGTCATGGCCTATTTGGAATCGGGCCATGCAATCTGCATGAGTGATGGGCTAGCTTGTGTGCATATGCAGCTCAACCTGCAAAATTTGAGCTGCATGTGCATGACATATGTGCTGCCCCACCATTTATGTAAGCTAAGCTGTACACTTGTGCATGCTTCCCTGCAGCATGCATGGCCTAGTATCCCTCTCCCTCCCCCAGCTAGGCCACCAAGCCACAAAGGTTGGGGACTGCTGCTTTAGAACTCTTAATCAAGTAAGATGTTAAATAAAAACAGGATGAGGAAGAAATAAGAAGTCCAATAATTAGATCAGATAATCTATGTGCCTCAGGATCTATGCCAAAACATAGTTATGAAAAAAAGGAAGCTTCTTGGATGAGAAGTGAAATGTCTTCAAGGAAAGACAAAGTCCAGTTCCTTTTAAAAAAGCACTTTTGAGACAACAATGACCTCGATGACTGAGAATCTCATAGACATGGTTATGAACTAAACAGAGACAGAGATGGTATTTGTTGTATATTAAATAGGAGTGGAGCATAGGCTCCACTCAGGTCTGCCAAACCGGTGGGAAAATACTTGAAGCTCATTAGCCGAGCCATCTGACAGCTCCCTATAAAAAGGGAAGCTGTGCGACGAGCCGGCTGCTGGGTTACTGATTTTCTAATAAACAGCTGTTGTTACTGTTGGAGCTGCATCCTGTCTCTTCTATCGCCTGATCTAACACTGGCAATGAAGGTGGGATTGGAAGAATAAGAAGATGGACAAGAGCGTAATTAGCAGATCATAGTCCCAGCAGAGGAGGGGACCACCAGCCGGCATCAAAAGGCTGTCACTGCAGCAAATGAGACCTGCATCAGCCAGCACGATGACCGCCCATGCCCCACTAATTTCATTCAAACCAGCCACGGACAATTGGGACTCATACATGATTCAGTTTGAGTGCTTCATGGAGGCCAACAACCTCCTTGGGCTGTCGGACAACAGAAAGTGAGCACTGTTTGTGAAAGTGAGCACGAGGTGTTTGACATGGCCAAGGCACTCATAGCACCAGCCACAATGCAAACAGTGCCCTGGGCCAATCTTCAAAATGCACTAGAAGCATACTATGCCCCAGTATAATCCAAATTTGTAAGAAGGCAAAAGCTCCATAGCAAAATGCAGGAAGAAGCTGAAACAGTGAACCCTTACATAGCAGTGCTTAGAAAGGCTGCTGCATATTGTGAATTTAGAGAGTTGGAGGACATGCTGTTGGAACAGCTAATCAGTGGAGTAAGGGATGTTAGCTTGAAAAGGCGATTGTTAGCAAAGCCGACCCTCACTCTACAAACAGCCTTAGATGAGGCTAGAGCATCAGAAGCCTCACACAAATCAGTGGCAGCCTTGCAGAAGGCGGGAAACACGCCAACTTCGCACCCAACTGTGGCAGTCCACCAAGAGAGCACCAAGCAGATAGAGTTGTCGGAACACAAAAATGACGTCTATCGACTCCAATACGAAAAAAAGAGAGCCTACCCTGCTGTGGAAGAAAGACAGTCCTTATGCAAAGGGTATGGGGGACAACACCCCAGGGCAGCATGCAAACACAAGGAAACAATATGCCAGATATGCAACCGTAAGGGGCACCTGGCGAGAGTTTGCCACGCTAGCCAACCCACATCTTCTGTGCCAAACAACCTCCTGCTGCTGCTGCCACACCCAAGAGATGGAAAGCAATATCCTGGAACCCCAGGTGTAGAGGGAAGCCCCCAACTGAGGAAAAGAAGGTGTACCAGACCAACATCAGGCAAACAAGATAACTGTGCAGATAGAGAGCTCGAATTGTGAGATGGAAATAGACATGCATGTTAGGTCATCCCTAACAATCGTTCATGGGAAATGATAAAAAAGACTGTGCCCGGCATGAAGAGAAGAGACCTAAGGCCCCAGAGAGTGCAGCTCAAAGACTACCAAGAAAATCGCATCCCTGTTCTAGGGAGTGGAACCTTTCAGGTCCAATTTAGGAAGTTCACCAGGCCCCTGAAAATAACTGTGGTTGGCGGGGCATTGCCAAGCCTTCTAGGCTTTGATTGGTTCGAGGCTCTGGGCATGGGAGTCACTGGAATCAATGCCATCACTGATGACAGCACTATCTGGGAGTTCAAAAACGTCTTCAGCAACGGCCTAGGCAAGTATAAAGGAACCCCTATTTTCTTCAGCCTAGACCCCAAAATTGCTCCAATTAGGTTAAAACCACAAAGGGTTCCTGTTGCCCTTTCATCACTAGACCCCTATCATCACACCTGTCAAGGCTGATGGCTCAGTCTGCATCTGTGCGGACTATAAGTGTACACTCAATAAGGTCCTACAACATCCTGTCCCCATCGTTCAGCATCTACTGCACTCATTGGGAAAAGGAAACACATTTGCCAAACTCGACCTGGCACAAGCATATCAACAATTACCAGTAGATGACAGTACAGCCAAGGCACAAACTATCGTCACCCATAGAAGTGCCTTTAAGTCCCACCGTTTGCAATTCGGCATCAGTGTGGCACCAGGACTGTTCCAGAGCATTATGGAACAGTTGTTGCAGAGTATTCCTGGAGTAATACTCTATTTTGACAACATCCTGGTGTCCACCTCCAGCAAAATGGTATTACTCATTTGAGAGCTGTGCTGACAAGATTCTGAGAGGTGGGGCTTAAAGTGAAGTGCGAAAAGTAGCAGATAGCAATACCATGGGTGGGATTCCTGGGCTACTTGATCAACGGATCAGGAATTCACCCAACAAAAAGTAAAATTGCAGCGATTAGAGATGCCCCCACCCCCAAAAATAAAACAGAATTGCAAGCTGTCCTGGGTTTACTCAATTTTTACAGCATGTTCCTGGCACAGAAGGCAGAACCATTACATAGGCTGTTGAGAAAAAAAGCTTCCTGGGTCTGGGGCCAAGCTGACGTGACCTCATTTGCTGCTGTGAAAAATCTCCTGTCATTGAATAGTGTCCTAGTCCACTACAGTGAAACTCCACCCCTAGTTTTGATGTGTGATGCCTCCCCTTTCGAGGTCAGGGCTGTCCTCAGCCACCAATTGCCCAGCGGCTGAGAGGTGCCCATCATGTTTTACTCTCACATGTTGTCCGCTGCCAAGTGTAACTATAGCCAGCTGGACAGGGAAGTGCTGGCTGCTGTTGCTGGGGTCAGGCAGTTTCACAACTATCTTTATGGCAGGAACTTTGTGCTTGTCACTGATCATAAGCCTCTGCTGGGCTTATTGGCTGGAGATCGCCCCACACCATTTTGGCCCCCTCCCGAATGATTAGGTGGGCTATTTTCCTGGCCGTGTACAGTGACCGGCTAGTCCATCTGCCCAGAAAGTCCCTGGGCCACATGGACACTCTCAGCCATTGCCTGCTACCTGACCTGGTAGAGGACCCTGCCCCTGTATGCCAGGTGCTCCTGCTAGAGGATTTTGCTACCGGTCCAATTATCACAGCCAAAATTACAAGACTCTCAGCTAAAGATAAAGACTTGATGCAAATCATGAATTATGTCTGGTGGTGGGGGTGGTCAGGTGCTCCATTGAAGGGAAATGTACAAAGTATTTTACGTGCCATAATGAACTGTCACTACTTAAGGGGTGTCTGTTGTGGGTTATCATACCCCCCCCCCAGATTCAGGTTAGAGGTGCTGGAAATCTTACATATATTGCTGAAACACCTCCTGACTCAACAGGGAAAATCTGGTCATTTGAAATAGGAGCCAAAGTTTATGCTCACAACTATGCTGGGCCCTCTGGATTCCAGCCACTGTGGTGGAACTGTCGGGTCCTCGCTCATACAAAGTAGAGCTAGAGGACAGGTGATTGTGGCAATGGCACTTGGACCAACTCCGAGGCCATCTTGAAAGCTCACTGCTAAGACTATCAGAGATGGCTCAAACCGACAAGGCTGATCCCTGAAGACTCTAGCCAACAAAACAAACAAATGTTTAACCATAATTCAAACCTAATTGTACAGCTAAGGAACTGAGACTTCAGCGCAGACTCCTGGAAGGGTTGGGCCTAGAAACTTCAGCCACGCCCCATGACAAAATCCAGATGGTTCCATTGGTGAGCACTGAACCAGCAACAGGTCTGTCCATTCAGGCTGATGCCTAGGAACCAACTGAGCTGCGCAGGTCAACTAAAGCTCGACAATGCCCTGCTTATCTATGTGACTATGTTTGTAAATAAGTTACCTGATTGGACAATGTCTTATCCAGGAGGGGAAGGGTGTTGTATATTAGATAGGAGTGGAGCATAAACTCTACTCAGGTCCACCAAACCGGTGGGAAAATACTGAAGCTCATTGGCCAAGCCATCTGAAAGAAGCTTTTCTGACGAGCCGGCTGCTGGGTTACTGATCTTCTAATAAAGAGCTGTTGTTATTGTTGGAGTTTCCTCCTGTCTCTTCTATCGCCCGATCTAACAGTATTGGTATCAGGTTACATCCAATATTGAGATCAAAAGAATTGAAGACATAAATAGTGTTAGTTCCCAGGATCTCTCTTGTCTTACACAATTCCTATAAAGCAAAATAAGAGCAAAAATAAACAAATATCATAGTGTTTATGGACATGCTACAGTTCCAAAAGTTGAATAAAAGAGTTTTTTAAAAAAATCATAAACTGTGCATGTAAAAATGGGAATGGAAACAATGTTGAGACATTTAAAACTTTCTATTTTGCCAATTTATTATATAGGGAGGCAGAATAAGAGATTGTCTGCAATGTTATCCTTCAAGGTCAGAAATATGAAAAAGCAACAGAATAAAGCATTAGTGCTGAAAAAAGTAGCAGTATGCCAACAAATAAAAGAAACGAACCAAGTGCTGTTATAAACATTCAGTGATTTTTGGAATATCTAATAGGGAGCCCCAACTGAAAAAAATAAAAGCTAGAGAAACAAATGGATAATATATAATTAAGTTTGAAAAGAGAGGGGCTGGTACTGCAGAAGGAGAGTGCAATTTGATAATCAAGTACCTTGTGCAATTTGGCTTTTGGTGTTCTATACACTTTTTAATTTTTATGAGCACTTAATAGCCTAATTAAAAGGGATGATGGAGTGAACCAAACTGAGATTGCATATTATATGCTTCCCTATGCCTAAGGGAGGAAATATAAGCATGACTGCTAATAGTTTCTGCAAGATGTAAGCATCAAACTTTACAAAATGGTGCAATATGCTACCACATAACCACACTCTGGTTGCTTTTGAAAGTCCTAAATTTCATTAGAGGAAGGAGTAATTTACATCTCATAGTTGAAGCAAGGAATTTTCTTGTCTAGAAATTTAAACATACTATCCTATTAGGTGCTATACAGAAAATTAAAGTATAGCAGCACTGTATCTTAGTAAACATATTATAGTATGGATTGGATGATGCCAACAAAGGATATTTTAAGCCAAAACTTAATGTATAAGACATACAGGCCTATTTATAATGTTACCATATTAACTATAGGTAGTTAATACATTATCCTAAATCAAAAACAAACTAATTATAATGCATCTTAGAATAATGTGTAACCAGGCCATTGAGGTCAATGATACTTAATTTTAATGTTGATAATAAGACTGTGGACCAGTCAAATTGCATTAAGGAAGAAATTTGTTCTGTTAGAAATTTATATGACCAGTGTTTCTAATTCACCCAATGTAGAGGAAACCTACCATGGACATACATTTCAAAATCTACAGAATTTTGCAACATGGCTTGCAATTCACACACACACACACACACACACACACACACACAAATATGCACTTAAAATGTACAAAGCCCCACAATTTATTATGGAAAAGACTTTGCAAAAACTCAGGAATTTAGTACCACATTGGCAGATACACACATGGGATTATTTACGAATACTTTGGCTAACTATTTTTACCCAAAAACATAAACTGGTGCAACAATGAAGACAAACGTAACTTGTGAACTATAAAATTAAAAATTAGATAACAATGAAACTGACAAAATCAGTCAATCCTAGTCTGCTGTAAAGATAACTAAATCTTGATCCAAATCTTTTTTTTCCTAGTTTTACTTTTTATGAGAAGCCTGTAGTTTGGCAGAATGATGTTCCCTAACATGTCTAATAAACTAATCTCATGTTGAGACATCTGAATAAATGGAATTTAGTTTTTGTTTACTGCAAAATACTATTCCATTTATTCAATTACACAATAAATGAAATAATACCAGCCCTTTGTGTATTTCACTAAGGTTTATTAGGAAGGTAGGTTGAGCCACTAGACTAGAGAATTTCTGTCTACTGACAAAGATTCGGACATTGGAAATGGAATATTTTCCTCAGGTGGGAAAGCAAAGACTCTCCAGAAAAGTTGCTTTGTATGTATCCTGTTCATTCTCAGAATATGAGAATACTGGTCAGAAAAGAGGGACAAGAGAGGCAATAGTAGGTGACAACAGGATGCTCAAATGAACTTTCTCCCACTATATTCTCTGCAATGAAATGTGAACATCTGCACAAAGTTAAGACTTATTCAAAATGTCATTAAGACTTATTCAAAATGTCATTAAGACTTATTCAAAATGTCTGCACAGTCTTTTCTATCCCATCAGACACTGTTCGCTTAAATACATACTGTCAGCATCACTGCATTTAGCCTAGTTCTCATTTCAAATTAAAATCAGATTATTATCCTGCTTTACATCCAGAATCATATCTTGCAATTAAGGCCATATAATATCATATAAATAATAGCATATCACTTCCATCTCTATTAAACACTGCCTTGCTTCATTGAATGTTGCTTCTGTCGGTAGATAACCAAACGGTATCTATTCAGTCTTACATAACTACTTAATAATGCATGTCTACCTTTTAAAATGAATGTTTTCTTTGAAGTGCCCAAAGAACACACTCTGAAAACAGAGGGAATGAAAGTGAATTTAATAAAGGTTTCCCCACGAGCTGAATAATGACCCACAAACTTTCTCCATTCTAATTTAACATTCTGTGGTGATGGTCTGATTCATGAGCCTTCTTAATGACTCTGCGGTGCTGTTTAGCATCTGGGAAGTGGAAAGCAAATCTAACTTTAAGTGTTTGGAAGTGGCTTCTGTTGCTGTTGCCAGAGAAAGCATTCACACAAGTGCAGTTTCAGAGGTTTCCAAAACAGAAATAAAACTCTCAGAAGTAAGATCTGCCAAATCTCTAAATTTCAGTTTCACATTTTTTCCACATGCTTTGTTTTTAGCTGCAATTTATTAGTTCAATTTATATGCCGCATTTCTCCGGAGATTCAGGGCAGCAATGTTGAGCCCTATCATGTGTGGAGAATATTTTAAAACTCCCGAAGGATTCACTCACAGCTATTATTGCCCAATGTGTGTTCATCTGTCACAAAGTCCCTGAAACCCAGAAGATTTTTCATGCTTATAATGTAACTTTCTTTTCTCCTTTTTTCAGAAGACAATGTTGCCAGGCTGCACCTGTGGGCATGAGTTCTTTCACTGCAGAGATGGCCATACCATGCCATAACAATGATTTCCCAATTGTGTTTCTGTCTATTGGGGAGATTTCCCAATACGGGAAAAATGGGGGAAAACTATCACAATGGAAAGCACAGTCCACTAGCAAGTCTGATTTGGTGCCATGATCAAAAGCTTGTTTTAAGTTTTCCCTGGATTTTTCTAAATGCTCACAAATAAATCATCTGTTTAAAGCTCCTTCCACCTGGCTCCCACTGTTGCAGCCTGTCAGAGAGAATGTTTCTACTACTACCCTACATATAAAGCACAGAAAATGAGGTAGAAAGTATTAGTATCAATGGAGAAAATATTTGTTACCCCTGTTTGGGAGAAGGTGTTTGATGCTGATTTTTTTTTATCATAAAATAATTCATAAAATTATTTCATGTTTGAATCTCTGGCAAAGGAGTTAACTCAGTGATGGTTCTATATGTGCTCAGCTATAGTATTAGCTAATATGAACAAAACAGTAATTGACTGTGCTGTATATTAAGTACCAGTCCATATATGGATAACAATAGTGTGAAAGTGTCAACACTCTGTGGTTGATGTGGACAATAGAGGCAAAGCATTAATTTGACTAGGCATATAGTGCATAGGTTTGATTTACTGTTCCCGCAATACTATTTTCAAGCACTCCAAAATATTTTAATTAATGTAATCATTAAACTAAAAAGAAGACAAATCAATCATTACCCCAGTTTGATTCCATTTAATACCCGTGTCTTAGTTTATAGTTTATATAATGCTATAATATAACTCACAGAAAATTTGCACAGCAAATCTGCCTAATCACCAGCATAGACAATCAATTACTTCTTCACTGCAGAAATGGATGACGTAATCTCTATCCATATCCAACCCATGGCAAATGCACTGGCCCTACACATTTTTAAAAGCACTGCTTCAAAACTGCTGTTTTCTTTCTTGCTGTCTCTTAAGTTATTCTGAATAGTTGTTTACAATCTGAATAACAGCCCCAACTTTGATATCTAAACCACCTGTCATCTCCCCTTCTTCCAGCAACTGATTACTGCCCTGGCCAGCCATTTTGTCCTGCAATGTTGGGTTGCTATCTTCTCTATTGGTTAGCAGATGCCAATGTTTCACTACCTTGCAATTGATTTACAAGGTCTTCTATGTCAATGAACATCTCTTATTTATTATTAGTTAAACTTCTATACCGCTTCATAGTGCTTTACAGCCCTCTCTAAGAGGTTTACAAAGTTAGCATATAGCATATTGCATTTAGCATTAGCATATTGCCCCCAACAATCTGAGTCTTCACCACCTCTAGAAACTCACCCCTCAGTAAGGATCCTTTCACTTTCTATTCAAGTTGGGTGAAGCAACTTCTCTTCCTTTTCTAACGCTATCTGTCTTAAAAATGTTATTAAACTCTTTAATGATGAAATTATGATTAAATGGTTGAATCATTACTTACAATGTAGGCATGTCACAATGAAGTTATGAAGTTTCAATAAATGTTATATTGCTTCTGTAAAGATGATTCATTTTTTGCTACTCGTTTCTATGCACCTGTGGTAGACTAGTGGAATGAAAGGGACAACCTGTTCTCTTTTCTTTGATCACTGTATGTTCAGAGTAGAAATGGTAAGATAAAAGGAAAGAAAGAAAGAAAGAAAGAAAGAAAGAAAGAAAGAAAGAAAGAAAGAAAGAAAGAAAGAAAGGGTCAGCATTAGTGTCAAAAAGGATAGAATGTGGGAAGGAATCCTGTTCATTTATCCATATATTCATCTGTGCAAACATCTGGAAACACAAAGGAAAAGTACAGGAACTAATGAGGAGAAAACAGGTATCTAAAAGATATACCATGCAGGCACCAATCAGTGAGGCTTGCTTTCTCTGCATGGATGGGAAGGGCAAGAAGCAGGGGAACAAGCAATTAGGACTCTGGGAGCTGTCTGGATTGAGCACTACCTTGACCGCCTTGCCAAATTATTGGAGTACAGATTGGAATTTTTAAAATCAGCTTCAGGAAGAATCAGGAACAGCACAGAAGGGAAGCAGCTTAGTCTGTTGTTGAGAATTGCCATCACTTTGGTAAATAAATGGTCCAAACTCATGAATCAAGAGCGTTTTCAGATAGCGTTGTGACTATTTTATTTATCCTAGGAATCAAGCGAAATTTATAGATGAAAAGAGCCAAACACTTTATGAATTCAACATCAGAACAAGCAGGACAAATCCAGACTTGTTCAATGAGCAGGGGTTAAGAAGTACAATGAATGCACTTGGCTGTACTTCATGCTGTGTGGTAAATACAAAATCAAAACACATTGAGTGTAAGTTTGATCTGAACTCTTTCACAGTGTTTTTATTCATAGCAAATGTTTAGAAGAACAGAATATTCTTTGAGTTTGTATTATTTCTGTTCAATGTAAGAAGCTATTTTCTGAGAATAAATAGAATTCCATCTACAATACTTCAAATTTTAACGCCATTTTTTATCCATTTATTTGCTTTGCTGAGATGCTGTTGCAATCATGTCTCATTTTGAACAGCTTACAGACTCTGTGTAGTAAGAGGATTAAAAAACAATATATAGGAACAACAACTTAAATTACCAAGATGCTGAGGAATAGCCACAACATTGCAGATACTCATACTCTGTTCCTGTGTGGTTTACTCAAAAGGTGGCTGGTGTTTCCCTTTCATCATCATAGAGACATGTAATCACTTTTTATTTTTTATTTATTTATTTTATCAATTTTATATGCTGCCCTTCTCCCTTAGGACTCGGGGTGGCACACAGAATAAATAACATTTGACAATAAAAATAACACTAAAACAAGCCAATATAAAACCCCAGACAACTAAAATCTCACGACAGTTCAGGGAATTTGCTGAAAAAGCCATGTCTTCAGGTCAGCACGGAAAGTGCGGAGGTCGGGGGCCATTTGGAGCCCGGTGGGTAACCCATTCCAGAGGGTCGGTGCGACCAACGAGAATGCCCTCAGCCAGGGGGCCGCCAGCTGACATTGTCTGGCCGACGGCACCCGGAGGAGGGCAGTCCTATGTGATCACACTGGGTGGTGGGAGGCAGGTAGGAGGTGGTCTTGCAAGTACCCCGGGCCCATGCCATATAGGGCTTTATAAGTAAGTACCAGCATCTTGAAGCGGATCCGAAGGGCCACCGGCAATCAGTGCAGCTCGCGCAGGAGTGGTGTTACACGGAAGTAATGGGAAGCTCCCATAACAACCTGCACAGCTGCATTCTGGACCAGCTGGGGCCTCCGGGTGCACCCCAAGGGCAGCCCCATGTAGAGGGCGTTGCAGTAATCTAACTGAGAGATAATGAGAGCATGAGTGACTGTACGGAGGGCATCCCTATCTAGGAAAGGGCACAACTGGTGCACCAGGTGAACCTGTGCAAAAGCCCCCCTTTTCACGGCCGTCAGATGATCCACCAAGGACAGCCGAGAATCAAGGAGGACGCCAAGATTGCGAACCCTTTCGGAGGGAGTCACCATCTCCCCCCACCCATCTGAAGTGATGGGGAAATAGATAGATCATGAGATGCCGGCATCCACAACCACTCAGTCTTGCCGGCATCCACAGCCACTCAGTCTTTTAAATGGATAGGGTTTTCTCTTTCCTGTTAACCATTCCATTTTAATTAAATGGAGTTATATGATTTACACATTAAATATTTGGACTTAATAGGAGGATTATTGTCTAGTGCCGTGATGGCGAACCTATGGCATGTGGCACACGGAGCCATATCTGTGGGTATGCGTGTGTTGCCCTAGCTCAGCTCCAGCACACATGTGTGTGCCGGCCAGCTGGTTTTCAGGCCTTCCAGGCCCACCGGAAGTCAGGAAACGGGTCATTTCTGGCCTCTGGAGGGCCTCCAGGAGGGCTGGGGAAGGCCATTTTCGCCCTCCCTAGGCTCCAAGAAAGCCTCTGGAGCCTGGAGAGGGCGAAAAATGGGCCTACTGGGCCCACCAGGCCATCACATGCCAAAAGTGGGGGTCACATGGGGGAGTCGAGAGAGCTTGCGTGGGACAGGGCAGATTGAATTATGAGTGTGGGCATGCATGCGCGTGACCTCCCTGTGCTCCTTCCACTTTTGGCACATGACGGCAAAAAGGTTAGCCATTACTGGTCTAGTGATTCATGGAGAAAAGATGTCTGTTCAGACCAGCTTTTTCAGCTGTAGGGTCTCTATACAGCCCTATACAGATAGTGTGGGAGAAATGGCCACCATTCAATTTCATATTGTCTCATGTACCTCCTGGATATTTCAGTTGAGGCTAACAAGCTGTAGGGCAACATACAATCAGATCATGAGCTTATAAAGTGCCACTTCTTGTATACAATTTAAAATAAAACTTTTTTTTTGCCCTCTGAGTGCTCATAAAGAAGTTTTATAGCACCTTCAACTACAGTTTATTGTATATTGCTAGTGAATTATAAGTGGATTGGGTATAAACCTTTCTCCTAAACCATCAGATAGAGAGAATGTTAGATTTAGAAGTGTTTTTCACTGGAAAAAAATTCCTGCCCTTATTAAAAACAAGATTTATTTCTAGATGGCAAAAAATCTGGGCAATCTCTAGATGTCATGAAAAAGATTATCTATCTGGTCATCAGGTGCTGCAAATGGATGAGTTCTGGATGAGAGAAAACAACACCGAGAGTGTAAATTTAGCATGTGTAACGATTAGTAAAGCAGGTTTTATAACAGAAACTTATTTGCAAAAAATCTATTATAAAGATAGGCAAAGGCTATCATAAATTAGCTTCATTCCACATGGGGAAGAGGCAGAGATCATATTTTCTGTGCATGTGTACCTGGGAACAAAAACAGAAGTGTAGCAAGCTCTTAGGCAAAGAGCAGGCAGAGTGACAGTATACACAGTAAATCATTACATCTCTCTCTCTCTCTCTCTACCCCACTGCCCCCTTATAAATCATGAGGCACTAAAGAGTCAAGACCACTGAACCTTCATTTCGAGCGTCGGACTGAGAGAAGTTGGTATATGCCATGCACATACCATGACATTTTCCAAAAGGATGGAAGGGAAATACAGGATCTCTGCAGTTTCCGCCTGATTAGATAGACAACAGGGAAATTTGCAGCTGAAATCCAGTATAGGTAGTTCTTTTTTGATTTTTTTGATTTTGATTTATATGCCGCCCTTCTCCGGAGACTCAGGGCGGCTTACAATGCGTTAAGCAATAGCCTTCATAC
>JANHZT010001756.1:0-11229 GCA_032468215.1 Stegonotus admiraltiensis | reverse complement strand
GCCAAGTTTGCCTACCACTGGACTAGGCAATATAACAGGCAATATAACAGGTAGTTTACTGCTAAAGAAAGAATAAGATTCTGATATTCATGATTCTGCACACTCCTGAAAACTGGTCTAGAAGTGCCTTTCTTAATACTAGGTTAATATTATACCAAGTAAACAAAAAATCCAATCTATACCTGTTCCCTTAATGATCAAAATGTGTTACTCCTTCTTGTTTGTTATTCTGAGGAAATGAGGCTGCTGCCAAAGTGGCATATATGTAATCATATTGATATAAGCAATTCCCAGCAGCCCAAACCAACCTGGCCAAAGGTTGACGATACTGGACTTTGTACCTCAGGGACATCTAGAAGGCTACAATATTTAGAAACTCCTAAAGATGATTGTCCTCCTGCTGTGTATTTTGCTTTGTAGAGAGCAGATGAGCTATGAAACAGAGCAGGTAGTTGCCCCAAAGTGCTTTTCCAAAAGCAACTGGACTTTCTTGGTGTTTTTTTTTCTTTGAAAACATTTTGCTTCTCATCCAAAAAGCTTCTTCACTTCTGAGAAGCAAAATGAAGCCTGATCTTGCTTGATTAGAAGTTGATAAGAAGTTCACCACTCCTCAAGAGGCCATTGCTGCATCCATGACATCTTGATAATTTTCATCCAGGCTTCAACTTTTCTTTTTAGGCTCATAGCTCCAAAGGATCCTGGAGGAAACAGATTATCTAGAATCTTTTCAGGTTGGGTTCAGGCTGGGGCATAGCACTGAGACAGGATTGATCACTGATACATAATTATACATCTTTGTTCTGTTCTGTTGTGAGAATTTGGGGAAGAACAGGCTCTAACTCAACTCTAGCAAGATTAAGTGACTATAGGTTTTAGGGATTCCCCACATCTGGAGAGTTTTCATCAATAACTCTGAATGTGGTACCTCTCTGACAATCTCAGCTATTGTGTGTCATCTAAGGGTTCTCCTGGGCTCCCACTTGAGGGACAGGTGGAAGCTGTGGCCAAGAAGACCCTTGCACAAATCCATCTGTTGCACCTCTCTGTGGATTAAGTTCTTCTGCTCATAGTTACTCATGTATTAATGACTTCCTAATTGGAGTACTGCAATATGGTGTATGTGAAAATGCCCTGAAAGTGCAGTTTGAAACCCAAATCTAGTCCAGTATGCAGTAACCCAGAATGTTACCCCACATAATATCATGTAACATCATTGAGCTAGGTGTGCTTCCAGTAAGTTTCTGGGTGCAACTCAGTTATCCAGTGTGAAGCCCTACATCTAGGTTAATTGAGAGAGTGCCTGATTCTGGTACTTTCTCTCCATCTTATTGGATTCAGCAAGGTAAGCATGTTCCAGGTCCCTTCTGTGAAACAGTGTTTTCATACGGGACTTAGGAGATGTGCCTTCTCTGTTCTGGTACCCGCACCATGAAACAGCCTTCACCCTGAAGACTAAGTAGTCCTAACCTGTTGGCCTTTTGAAAGGACTCAAAACCCAGCTCTTCCCTCAGTCTTTAGAACTGGAATGTTAATAAACATTTGACATGTTTATGGTGTCACTTGTCTAAACCCTGAAAGATCTGAAGAACAATATTTACCTATGTTAAGCTTTCTTTAGAATTAGAAATCCCCAAAGACTTGTGGTCATTTTGAGATGAGAGAGAGGGAGGAGGAAGATATGTAATGTATGTGACCATGTATTTTTTATTTCAGGGTGCAAAAGAGTTGCATAATTGGGGACCATTCGTGAAAAAAGCCTACCGGCTTTTGGTGCCCACCAGCTTAATACTTCACTGGGGATTCCACACAAAATCTACCATTTGAAAGGAAGACACATTACACCATGCCAGTAATTATTGGGGTAGAATAATAACTATTATTAAATAGTTATTTATTAATAGATAAATATTAAAATTCATACTGAGTTGTAAATTTTGTCAATGTCACTTGGAAATCTGCAGTTGATTTGGTATGGTTTTCATGGCAAGTGATATGGGGTTTTTTTCCCTGAGGTACATACTATAGTTTCTCTATAGTGCCAGTACTTCTTTCTCTTGCAGTGTGGGCAGCAAACAAAGGACAATTAAGTTGTCATAGTAACTAGAGATGGAAAAGAAATTTAAAACAGTAAAAATGCAGGAAGTATTCTCCAATAGGAAAAAAATGGAATTTGTTCAGCCATTTTATTTATAAGGTCCTCCCGGGCATAACAGTTTTAAAGTACCCTTCTAACCATGATATCCACAAGGGGATCAAGGTGTGATATCGATGTGAAATCAAGCTCCATCTCTTTCACAAGTTTGTGGCCACCATTTTGACTTTTTGACTCCCCTTTCAGCAGCCACCTCTGCTTCTAAATCTCTACATCTGTGATTTAGGATTCATTTCAATGTACATTTTTAGTCACAAACATCATGAGAATACAACCAGCAAAGGTCTCCCAAAGCCTTGGTATCTCCAATTGCTTTACCAAATTGATATTGATTTCACAAAAGAGAAAAATATTGATTTATATATAACATTAATTAAGAATGAAATCCAATTGAATTGAAGTGTTACCCAGTTCCACTACTCTTTGAAAGGTAACTGTCAGCACACCATACAAAAATAATTCAGAATAATTCAGAGGAACACCAATGGGAATCACCATTCTCAACACTCATAGCAGAGACTGTAATGCAGCATCTAGAAGCTACAGCACTCCCATGCATATAACCAACAGTATGGATCTGGTATGTTGATGACACATTTGTCATAATAATAAAGGAACAATTGAGAAAACACATGAAACAATCAGCAACATGTTTAAAGGATAGAATTCACAAGGGAAGAAGAAAATAACCACACACTACCTTTTCTGGATATCTTCTCCAGGAGAGGAAATGGCAGAAAATTAGAAAAGCAAGTCTATCGCAAAACCGCCCACACTAACCACATGCTCCATTACCAAAGTAACAATCCAACCTCCCACAAGGGGATATATATAAGAACATTACTCAGATGAGCACAAACTCACTATAACAACCCAGAATACCAAGAAAATGAAACAGACCCACTATTCAATTTCTTCCAACAAATTCGATACCTATGCAAGTTTATCAAAAAGTACCTGACTATTCAACTCACTACAATACAACCAACACAAGTTAGGCAAAGGACAATAGTACCATGTATCACAAAAAAAAAAAACAGAAATAACCAACAGGCTGTTAAACCACACAGGAACACAAATAAACTAAAGCACTTCAAAACATCTTAAGTAAACCAAAAGACTCAGTAGCCCAAGAAAGAAAAAACATTAGTCATCTATAGCAGGGTAAGACTGTAACAGCCACTATGCAGGACAAAAAGGCAGAAGACTAGCACTCTTCACATCCACAAACACCAAATAGCAATCAGAAAATGTGGACAAAGTCAGCTATAGTTTCAACTGGGAAACTGTAAGCATTCTAAATTAAGCTTTAAAAAAATGCTAAGGAATTTCTGAATGATTCCAGACAAATAAACGATCAATAGGCACATAGAGATAAAGTACATTTACATACCATTAAAAAAGGACAATAAAAAAGCTAAAAAGGAAACAAAAAGGCCAGATTACCTCTTCATCAATAATCAACACTAAGATAAACAGGAATTAAAACAAGGATTAACATCAGACAAACAATCAAACAATAAACAATACCCTAATTAAGGAAGTAGTAACTCAGACAAATAATTTAGTAGTACACAACAGCCTAATCAAGGCACCACTGAAGAGAAAACAACACTCACACAAACACTGACAAAGTAAGCTATTGTATTTAAACAGAGGGCAAACTCCATTCTCTTCTAGCACTGAAGATGTCACCTAGTCTGGTAACAAAATGTCTGCAGGCAAACAGCTAAGCTCAGAGGACACCGAGGTTCTCTGTTCAACCGTGAGTTACATATATTCTCTTCTATTAAAATTAATAGTTTAGTATTTAAACAGCCATCTATATTACCTATCACCAAATAGATAATAACTATAATAAATATTGTGTACTGTGTTGATTATTATGTGCAGCAACAAGAAGAACATGAGAAATGTTTGTTATTTATTTTCTATTATTTAGAGTTGTATTATTCATATTGATGAAAAAATTGTAATAGAGCACAATCCTTTGTATGCTTATTCAGAATTAAGTCTCATGATATCTAGCTAAAACCACTCCCAAATAAATGGTGCTAGATTATGCTAGATTATAACCTGGATCTGCTCTGTGCCAGTCCAATGCCTTAATAAGTGGCAAGACTGATTTCTGCATAAGGGCTAATCCGAAGAAATGGAAGCATAATAACAGGTTTCTAACCTTGGCTCCTATCTGTGCATGAAAATGAGGGAAAGAAATACTTCTTTGCAGGATTATTGTTCTGGTAGGAAGAGGCGGTCTAGCAAGTACCCTGGTGCCAAACCAGGGGTGAAATCCAGCAGGTGCTGACAGGTTTTGGAGAACCGGTAGCGGAAATTTTGAGTTTGGAGAACTGGCAAGTATTACCTCTGGCTGGCAGTATCCTTCCCCGCCATGCCCACCAAGCCAAGCCCACAGAACCAGTAGTAAAAAAAATTGGAATACACCACTGTGCCAAGCCATAAGTCACCATCAAACACTTTGAATTTCACCCAGAAACTCTTGGAAGCCAATGGAGCCTTCAGCATAGATGTTATCTGTTTCTGGTGGCTACCATATTGAATGCCAACTGCAGTTTCAGAGTGGTTTTTCAACAGCAGCCACTGTACAGTGCATTAAAATACTCCAAATGGGTAGTGATGAGTAAATCCTTAACTGCCTAACTATATCCAACTGCCTCCTTGTGGTCAGGAGGTGTCAACAGTCAATACCAACCAATAAATCCATGAATCCCTGTCTTTAAAATGATGGACAACCGCTCTTCACTTTCCTCTCACAGAAGAAATCATATTCATTTAAAGAGGAATCATATTCCCCCATCAGCTTTCTTTTTGTAAGAAAACATTCCAAATTGCTTCAATGTTTCATCATTGTTTTTAAATCTCCTAATCATCCTAAATGCCATTACTGCACCTATTCTAATTTGCCTGATTAATTCTTAAACAATTGTGTCCATAGTGCTCAAGATGTATTTTGGTCACTTCCCACATCTGGAATTTATATCTGCTGATGAAGCTTAACATTTACCTGTGTTTTGGCATTACGCTATATCAGCTTATATTTTAATTTGTAATCAACAATATTACAAGAACTTTTTCATACAATCTATTTCTAACCCACCCCCTTTTATATGTGCCTCGGATTCTTGTTTACTCAGCAAAGAATTTTGCATTTGAGTTTGTTTCATGTCATTCTCTCAATTTTAGCACACATTTCAAATTTATCAACATTATTTTGAATTTTATGTCTGTTTTCTGGGATATTAGCCCACTTGATTTTGTATCATCTGCAAATTTGATAAGCACTAATTTCAAATTATTAAAAAATGAGTTATCCCAGACCATAATTACAATATTAATGAGTATAAAGACTAAGACTAAATGTTGTGGCAACTCACTCAATACTCTAGCTAACAATAATCCTTTTATGCAACCCACACTTAACTAGATTACTAATCAAAGTAGCAAAGGATATTTATTTATGCATTTGATTGATTTGACTGCTAATTTGCCAAGTGATGCTAGACATTTAACAAACTAAACAAATATGTCTAAACATTGTCAGGATCAATAACCCAAATAACATATATTAACACAAAATATATCGAGATATATGTCAAGATATATAGTGTTTCAAAAATTGATTAAGTAAATTTTGCAATTAAAAATGGGGTAACATAAAACGTATTCATTAGTGCCCATGCAGCTTTTCGATAATTATCACACTGCTTTCAAACTGCTTGAAGATCAATTATGGCATGTTCTAAACTGCTCTAGAATTTTTTCAGATAGCAGAATATTATAAAAAATATAACTGTCATTAAAAGCAGTTAGTACATAGTACATGGATAGTAAATAGTACATGGGTAGATTTAACTTTTTAAATTTCAGAGCATTATAGTTTCAGAGTTTATTTTACTCTACTGCCTCCGTGATAAAGAGATTCCTTTCAAACCTGTTTGGTGTGCTCAGAAGGCACCCAAATCACTTGTTACATACAACATGACACCATGGTAAGTATTAATGTACCTATTATATTTGACACCCAGAGCACATCAATTTTAATATTCCCTTCCTTTGTTGTCGAGAGCCACTTTGCTGTAATGGTTAAGGTACCAGCCTAGAACTGGGAGACCATGAGTTCTAAGTCCTAAGTCAGTGAGGTGATGTGAACCCAGTCATGTCTCTCAGCCATAGAAAGAAATAAACGGCAAGCATTTTCTGAAAAATATTGCCAAGAAAACTGCAAGGGTCGTCACCAGCAATCAAAACAGACTTGAAGGCACACTTTTCTTTTATATCTGCTGCCAAGCAGATTGTCAAGCAGCTGATCAGCATGCAGGCAGCAGTAACCTGACTCCACACCTCCCATAGCGTCCTTGTATATTCAGCTGCGGCACCTTATTGCCTGCACACAAAGCTGACTCTGTCTCCCATCCCCATGATAAACTACTGATGTTGAAATGAAGCATAAGGTGATAGAGAACAACCCCAGGAAGATCAGTTGTCATTAATAAAACTCAGGAAAATGTTATATCTATGTTGAACACATTGCCATCTAATGTTTATTTAGATTGTTGCAGCCCAGATAAAAATTATTTATACATACATACGTACATGTGTATATGTGCATATGCAGTGGTGGAATTCAGCCGGTTCTCTCCAGATCACGCAA
This sequence comes from Stegonotus admiraltiensis, assembly GCA_032468215.1. Classification (NCBI taxonomy): domain Eukaryota; kingdom Metazoa; phylum Chordata; class Lepidosauria; order Squamata; family Colubridae; genus Stegonotus; species Stegonotus admiraltiensis. The sequence goes on along the minus strand of JANHZT010001756.1, from coordinate 4,405 downwards.
GCCCGTAGCTGCGATGGCAGGAGGCTCCACCCACCTGACTTGATGTAACGTGCCTATTGTGCATGAGCAGACATTTGAGAACCGATAAGGAAGGTAAGTGAATCCCACCGCTTGTTGTGACCTAGGATCACTTAGTCATTACAAAACACAATTAGTCCCAAACAAAACTATTTTATTACAACAGCTGAGAATTACTTCATTCCCAGCTTAGTCCAAATTAATTTCAAAACAAGTCCTTCAAAAAAAGTCCTTCGGTCTTATCACAAACCTTTATCTTCTTTGGAACCCTGCCAAAGGTCTTTCCTGGCAAAGCCCCACGAAGTTCAGAAACAAGAGACACCAACTGGAAACAGATTTAGCAATGTTGCTTTCCTACAAAGAGCCCAAGAGCCTTTGCTGCTCTTTTAAGCCTAATGGGAGGGGCCAATCATCTTCTGGCCTTACTCCCGAGTTGTCCCTTTTGTTTTAGCTGCTCTTGTCTTCTGGCAGCTCTGTGCATGTGTGCACTAGGAATAGGCTCCTCCTGTTCCTCTGCCTCTCTGCTGTCTGGCTCTGGAGGCTCTGGAGTCCGCACATCACTCCCAGATGGTCCTGGCCCCAACTCTGCCTCTGACGCAGAGCCCTCGTCCCAGCCTTCCCCAGCCTCCTCACTGTCTGACTCCGCTGCCAGCTCTGCAGGCTGCTGGTGGACCACAACACTGCTGTGTATATGTATATACATCATTTTTATTCTGCATAAAATAGTACTCAGAGTGTTATACACTTGTTTTCAAAATGAGAACCGATTAACATTATTTCCAAGGACTTTCATATCTGGACTGCAAAAATCTATATAGATCTATATAAATCTATATAGATGTAGATGGCAAAGTTTTCAAAATTTCTTTCTTGCTACTCATGGTGATTTCAAGCCCAGATACATTTCCTAAACCTCTAGTTAAAGAAAGAAAACAAACAGAATTCTTCTAGATGGAAGCTTTTTTCTTTGATCTTACCTTTTCATGAGTTTTGGAGAGCATTCCCTCTCTAGGTTGGAACATGAATGCTTCACATGCATGGTGTTGTAAGATGTGTGAGTGTAGTCATTCTCATCGCTGTAATCCGGTCCCAGTAACGTCCGAGCCCAAGTGCCCATGTCATAGGGAGGAAGAGTCCCTCCAAACTCTGATGGTAAGCAATCAGGGTGTATGAGCTGGTGAAGGCTATTAAGGTTGTTTCCGTGAAGAAAGATCTTTTTAAAAACAAAACAGATATTAGATGTTGTTACAGTGTGTTTGTGCCATTCCAATAATCAAGATTTTTGTAAAAATAAGAAAAAGGTACATTGATGGCAAAAGAACAGTGGAATTGGCCTTTATGTAAAACCTGCCTTTGAATAATGTTCAGAAAGCTGTACAGGTAGTCCTTGACTTACAACAACAGTTTGCTTAGTGACTGTTTGAAGTTACAACGGCACTGAAAAAAGTGACTTATGACTATTTTTCACACTTATGACCGTTGCAGCATTCCCACGGCCGCATGATTTACATTCAAATGCTTGACAACTGACCAACATTTATGACAGCTGCAGTGTGCAGCAGTCATGTGATCCCCTTCTGTGACCTTCTGATAAACAAAGTCAATGGGGAAACCAGATTCACTTAACAATCGTATTATTAATTTAACTGCAGTGATTCCCTTAACACAAATGGCAAGAAAAGTCATAAAATGGAGCAAAACTCACTTAACAAATTTCTCACTTAACATTTTGGGCTCAATTGTGGTCATAAATTGAGGACTAGCTGTACTAGTGTTTTGCAAAAAAAAAAAAATAGCGATTGACCTGTTGGAATTCAGCCAGCTTTTGTTGTTTTCATTGCCTTCTTGTAGGCAAATAATTTTGGTCTCAAAATATAAATCCCTATTTGGACATCCACACATTCATCAAGAGGTTTGCCTTGTGAACAGTTGATGAATGACAACAGAGTCCAGCCATTATGCCTATGTTGTTGACTGTCAATTCCAGATAAAATCAGTCTATTTTTCCTCAAACTTGTCATGTATTTCAGCTGTTTCCAGATGTATTGGACTTCAGCTCCAACTAACAAGTCATATATCAGGAAACTAAGAGAGGTAGTTAATTGCATTCCTACTCTGCTACCTACTTGTTTTAGTATTCTTTTCATTTTGGTTTGCTGTCTCTTTTGAAATATATTTTTATGCATAGTCATCACCTTATTGTATTACTATATTATTAGAATGTGATAATCTGATACATATTTATATATGTCTAAGAAATATTACAGCCTTAAAGCAAGGATTGGATAACATCAATCCAATAAAATAATTCTGTGTTTGATTACTGAATAAACAAATGGTAATGAAAATATAAACTGTACAAACATGGATAAGAAAATAAAATGTTCAAGAAAAATGATGTTGAAGTTTCCATTCCATTCTGACTTTGATCTTTGAAGTTCCTCCACCATGAGGGCAGTACATTAAAGAATATTGACAGAGAGCTAAGAAACCATGCACAGAAAACTCTGGGCATGAGTGAGCAGCAGCATATGAAACCAAGATTCTTCAGGTAAGATTCCTAAAGAATCCTACCCTAAGTATGTCCAAACCTCTGAGCAACTATGTGCTCCTACAACAGAAGTGTATACAGGAAACCCAGATTATCTCCAAATGGCAATACACACATCGTAATATCATTATGTAATATTTCACCTTTTAAGTATCCTGCATTCGGATGTGTGATACAAGTTTAATGGTGTTTGAATCATGATGTCACAATGCATCTTTGTCATTTGCTCCCCCTTGCCCTCCCATAGATCCCCATGCCCTGCAGTCAAACAGCAACCAGAGACTGCAGAACATAATGCCATACATAGCAAGAAATCAGCACCTTCTGACTTTATTGCTCTCACAATAGGATGAAAAAAAAATCATCACATTGAATTGACCTGCAATTTTTCGCATCCAATATAACTTAACGGATGTCTTTATAAGATTTTTATATATAAAATTTACAGAAATGTCTTCTTATTGAAAGATTCTTGCGTCATTATGGATGAATGGACACTGAATTAAAAAAAAAACCCAATAGTGTAATCCTCTCCATGACTAGGCTGGTATAAGTATCATTAAATTCAAAACAGTTTATTTCTATGGAAGTATCTATAAAATTGCAGTTTGCTAGTCCTTGTTCACAATGCCCCTCAATTTATTATAATTTTTAAAAAGATTTGATCAAGCAAATAAAGCCATATTATAATCAAATAACCTCTGCAGCTACAATGCTTTCCATTAGAAGAATTGCATTTACAAGTAACTGTTGTAAATCATACATATGAATGAATTATATCTGTGATGGCGAACCTATGGCAAGCATGCCAGAGGTGGCACATAGAGCCTTCTCTGTGGGCATGCACATCATCGCCAGCTGCTCTTCCGGGGTCGTGTGTATGCACGCCAGCCAGCTGGTCCAGCGCACATGCACACTGGCCAGCTACTCTCTTCTGGGTTTCGGCACACACATGCATACCAGCCAGCTGGTCTTCACATGAGCCCGGAAGAGACTAGCTGTCTGGCGTGCATGCATGCGATGGAAGCCGGTGCGCATGCGCTCACTGGCCAGCTGCTCTCTTCTGGGTTCTGGTGCTCTGGCGCACGTGTGCTCCATTTTGGCACTTGGTGCTTTAAAGGTTAACCATCACTGAATTATATATTCATACCTAGATAAAAACAACTCCATTATGCTTTTTTTCTGCTGGGATAAAATAATGTGTCCCAAAGTACAGAAAAATAATAAAATAATAGTCTCAAAAAAGAAATAGGCCAAATGTTAAAGAAAGGGAAATCTAAATAAATCTAATGTATTTAGGAATAATTTGCTATACCTCAAATCACTTTCCTGACCTTTTGAACAATTTTACCTTGCCTTTATCATGACCATATACTGCTTCATACATGGTCTTAGTTTTCTTTGAACATCTTATCTTTCTCTTTTCAAAGATATTCTCAATTCTAGTCAACCAAATTTTTTCTGTTGCTGCCTCCTTATTTCATGTCTTGAATATGAACTTTACTAACTTTACTAACTCTTGCTTACTATTTCTTACTTTTTACTTAGCATAATTTGCAATTTCCCAGAAAAAGAAAAGTTGATGGATGCATTCATGCATCATAAAAATCAATATCCTAAGGTTTTTTCTTTTATAATAGCATATAATAATAATAATAATAATAATAATAATAATAATAATATAATTTTATTTATATACCACCCTTCTCGAAGGACTCAGGGTGGTGCACAGCCAAGGTAAAACAGCAGACTACAAAAATTAAAAACAATTAAAAGAATTAAAAAATTTTGGCCCACAATTTAAAACCAAACCCCAATACAAATAAAACCCCAATT
>JANHZT010001753.1:186772-204383 GCA_032468215.1 Stegonotus admiraltiensis | reverse complement strand
CCTGGTGAGAATTGAACTCGCAGTAATTGCAGGCAGCTGGATGTTAAAACTGTCTAGTAGGAAGCATTAATCTCCTACGCCACTAATCCATCCTGTTTGTATTGCTTGTTTAAAAGTATTGAAGCATTATTATTATTAAACTAACATTTTGTTGCAAATAGAAGCAGGCATTTGAGGGAGTCCCCAGTTCAGTAGCTTGCATCTTCCTAGTGAGAGGAAATACCCTGCAAAGCAGAGAGAGTGTCTGAATTATTTAAGATGAAGGAATAATCTATTCCAATTGATCAAAGAAAAGCTCTCTATAGTGGGATTTTCCACTGGCAATCTGCTTACATTCTGCTATGTGAGCTGCATCCAAAGCAGAGTCATATTTCCATAATGCCATTTCAAGCAGAATTCGGAGATTGAGAGTTTTCCTTGGTCTATTGTGCATGTTTGTATGTACATGATTCAAGCTTTCTGTTAAAGGTGCTGAAAATCAAAGAAGAAAATGATCCTGCAGCGTGCTGAAAACAATTGGATTTTTGTCATTTCTGAGAGGAAATGATATAAGCAAAAATAATCCAAGAAGAAGAAGCGTATTGATGGGCGGCTGTGTTTCCTATCAAATGCTTGCCTCTCCCAGGGGACTACAGATTTCAGATGCTTCATCTATCAGAGTGCTTGACAAAAAGCAAGAAAAGGGAAGTCAGGAATTCCCGTACCTCCTTTCACAGAAACACCGTCTCATTAAATTTCAGTCTGACAAATCTGGCTGAAAGTATTAAGAAATTTTTAAAATGTTGACTTTACTATAAAGAGAACATAGCACAGAATTAAAAGCATTCATTTCATAATTCCTTACAATAAATGAAGAAAAAAATAATAAATGAAGAAAAAAAATCTCCAAAAGTTGCATCTAGAAGATTCTGCAAATCTGTGTCCTGGTTTCCAATAATTAGGGTATGCTAGGAATGGCAGGTGATAGGACACCCTCTCCACAGAAAACACAAGGCCAGGGTGGACCAACATTTTCAGCTTGTTTTGAGAAGTTTAGGAAGGTCATTAAGGAAAAAAAATACACCCATTTCACATAATTAAATTCCATCATGTGTCAAAAATTTGGCCCATGAAGACTTTAAACTGTAAAAACTTTTTTTAGTTCTTAGCCCCACAACAATATCTACCTGTGTGATCCAATTTGTTTTCAGTGGCTTAATAAGGAAACAAGTCAAATAACATTATAGCTTCAGATGATTTCACATGGTTTTCACACACACACACACACACACACACACACACACACACACGAATAGCAGAGAAGTATTTATAAATGCATCTAATATAAAAATGCATCTCAAAAAAAGAGGGCAGCCTTAAAAATCTTCCAAAGTTCTCCAGCCCAAATTTCCATCTCAAAGGAAGAATACTTTAATTACATTTATTAGTTTTCAAAGGAAGGAGTGCAGCGCTCCCTTGCAGGCATAAAATATGAGGAATGCTCCATCATCCTTCAAGGGCAGGCGTGTCAAACCCGCAACCCATGAGCCAGATGCATCATGCCTGCCCATTTTAGTGAAGGGGGGAAGTCGTGATACATCACATGATGACAATGTGACGCTGCGAGTTTGACACCCCTGTCCTAGGGCATCTTGGATTTTGCCATTGTAGATTGTAGTTTCTTTCTAAGCATTTTGAAGCAGCAACTTCTCTATGATAGCTTACTTGTGAATAGCCTCTATGTTAATACACTACAACAGCAATCATCCACAGGAATGGAACAGGATTCCAACAGGAATCAGCAGAATTCAGAGAAAATGAAATTAGGTAGTGGTAGAATAGCGATAGCAATAGCACTAATCTTATACACTGCCTCACAGTATTTTATAGCCCTCTCTAAGCGATTTACAGAGTCGGCATATTGCTCCCAACAATCTGGGTCCTTTTACCAACCTTAGAAGGATGGAAGGCTGAGTCAACCTTGAGCCGGTGAGACTGGAACTGCCAAACTGCTGTCAGCCAGCAGTCAGCAGAAGTAAACTGCAGTACTGCATTTTAACCACTGCGCCACCACGGCTCTTAAAAGAAAATATTTGTAGCTGAGGATTGAACTGTGGGATTCTTGGAGCACTCTAAACTTAGTTGTTTTCTTGTAGATATTTCATTACCAAACTAGGTAACATCATCAGTGCTAGCAGGGAGTGAGGTTTGTTCTCATTCTATATTCTAGTGGCTTGCCCTGTCAGTGTTGGTGGGAGTGATCTGACTGGTTCCTTGATTGGGTTCTTGTTTACTATTAGCTTCTTTGGCAGTTTCTTGAATAGTCAGAAAACATGATAAAAACTACTTAATTTCACAACACATGGACAGACTTAACCATTGTTTGTAACTGGGAAACTGTGAGCACCCTAGACTTAGTCAAGTCCTAAAATTCTAGAGAATTCCTGGAAGACTGACACTCAGACAAATTGGCCATTAGCAGGCACACAGACATAAACAACACATACATACCATTCAAAAGAGATGATTAAAAAGCCAAAAAGGAAACAAAAAGACCCAAACACCTCCTCACCAGCAATCAACCCCCAGATGAGCAGAGATTAACACCAAGATTAACATTAGACCAACAATCAAGAAGCAAACAATACCTCAATCAAGGACAGTAACATTTTCATTTGATAATGAAAATATACAGTAAAGCAACCAAGCTCAGAAAACACAGAGTCCCTAAAATCAGGTTTCAGGTAGCACTGTCATGTTTTAGGTGACATTTTACCATCCTGCCTGAAGACGAGAATATTGAAAGGTTACCCATTGTTTGTGATGTTGGGCTGAATCTGTTACAGCTTTTAACAAACATTAAATTGTAGAAGAAAAGAATTCTTTGTTCAGCTTTAGAACATTCACTTTCATTATGGGATATACAATGAAGAAGAAATTGCCAGTTGTTTTCTTTTTTAAAGCTATCATTTGTTAAAGCTTAAATTAGAAACATCTGAAATGTAACAGATGTGGTAGTATATAATTTTCTTCATGTGAGCAGATCCAATTCTTAATGCCCCAGTAGGAAACTTATTAGCTATGCTTTTGCCCTTGGCTCCTGCTTCATGAAGTCAAATCAAACCAGCAAGTTTGTCTCGATTGGAAAATGCCAGGTCAAAAGGAGGGGGAAGAGACAAAAACCTTGAAAAGGTGTTAGCAGAAGATAATCTTTGAATATCTTCTACTCAAATAATCCTTGAGTATTAATCCAGGGCTTGAATAAACAGTGATTATTTGAGCTATCTTTGAGCCAATAACAAACTTGCTCCCAACATACAGATTTATTTCAAATCTATAGTTCTATAGTTTTTTTTGATGAAAGCTGAAAATGACTCCAGTAAAAAGCTACCTGTGTATGTGCCATCTACGACAGGGAGGGCTTTCTGGAAATCAAATTATTTTACTTAAATAAAAGAGAAGGATATTTTCAAGCACAAATGGACTTGAAAATGCAACTTTTGGGGTTGTAATGTGCTGATTGATTTAATTTGGATCCCTGTACTCTACGCCACGGGTGTCAAACTTGCGGCATCATGTTGCCATCATATGACATATCGTGACATTTTTGCCTTCATGGAGCTGGGGTGGGCGTGGCTTGCGTGTGATGCATCCAGCCCGTGGGCTGCCAGTTTGACACTGCTGCCTATGCCTTCTAACTCTGATTCCATAAATACAATCCTCCAACTAAAACAGCTGTTCTCAATCTTTGCTCTTCCAATGTGTTGAACACTACAATACCTATTACTCCTATATTGTAAATATCTTAACCGGAATTGATGTTAGGTTCAGACCAAAACAGTTAGAGAACAGCAAATGTGATAAAACTTAACTAGAACCTAGAGACTGGCTTCACGTATTCTGCCAAATCTGTAGATGGGTTTTGTATAACCTGAGCATGTAAACCCAGCCACAGTGGAATGCAGTATTGTAAATGCTATTTCTGGTAAGCTTTCAGAATTGCAAAACATTAGCAGCCTAATACTCAAAATTATCATCTTGACTTAAACGTCTAACCACTGTTCTTAGATATTCTGTGAAATAATGGGATTGTTCCTATTGATGGGAAAATATTTAATCATAACTAGTCATCAATCACAGATCTAGTTCCCATTTCAAGATTAAGCTGGAATTTAAGGATGGCATTTAGAAATGGAGAGGATTACTAGTCTGATATACTTATTATCAATGTTTTAATTTTATCTTATTAAGATGGTGTTTTTTACATTTTTAAAGAATAGAAGCCATTTGCAAAAATCCATTTTGAAAAGTAGAGTAAAAGTAAATTAAATAATCAAATATTGACAAAGGATTTCAATAAACTAGCAAATCACCTGCCACTTTCAAAACTGTTTCAGATCCCACTGCCCAAGAATAAAGATGCAGGAAGGGGCATATTGAACAAGTCAATATGGCAGCCATCACAATCATATGACTGAAGCTCCACCCCTTTTTAATCATCTTAATTTTTTGAGCATTTTTTGTCCAAAAGATGGAACTATTATTGTCAATAAATTATTATGAATTCATTGTTCTCAAGACTAAGGAAAAAGAAATATATTTCAGGCTAAGAAAACTGAATACAGGTAGTCCTCAACTTACAACAGTTCAGTGACCATTCAAAGTTACAATGGCCCTGGAAGAAGTGACTTACAACTGTTTTTCACATTTACAACTGTTGCAACATCCCCATGGTCACGTGATCAAAATTCAGATCCTTGGCAACTGATTCATATTTTAATGATTGCAGTGTCCTGGGATCATGTGATCACCTTTTGAGACCTTTTGACAAACAAAGTCAGTGGGGAAGCCAGATTCACTTAATAACTATATTACTAACTTAACAACTGCAGTGATTCACTTAACAACTGTGGCAAGGAAGGTCATAAAATGGGGCAAAGCTCACTTAACAAGTGTCTCGCTTAGCAACAGAAATTTTGGGCTCAATTGTGGTAGTAAGTTGAGGACTACCTGTAGTAACTTTCCTTACTGTCCAAGAAATTTTTCTACAATAAAGGAGGAAACTGCAGTCATAATTCTCACTTTTTCTTGTTTAGTGATTGTCTAGTTCTATAGCCTTGGACATCTTTAAAAAAACCTTGGTGGAGAGATGAATGGATACTCTATACTTATCATCTGAATCATCACCCATTTTTATGTATTTATATCAGTGGTGGGATTCAAGTAATTTAACAACCGGTTCTCTGCCCTAATGATTTATTCCAAAAACCAGTTCGTCAAACTGCTCAGAAAGTCAACAACCGGTTCTCCCGAAGTGGTGCGAATTGGTTGAATCCCACCACTGATTTATATATTTAATTTTATTTCTTTTTCTCCAGGAGCTGAAGACAGCAGATTCAAGATTCGCTTCTCCTTTTTTTCTTTATAACAGCCACCTTGTGTGGTAGGTTCAACAGAGAGAGCAGGAATGACCCGACCCCCCCAAATCATCTGGTGACCTTTCCAATCTGGGAGCGAAGTTGAACTGAGGCCTCTGGTTCAGCTTCTGAACTAATGAACCACATTGTCTCTCTCACACACACAAAAAGCAGAAAAAGCCATGTAGGCTTTGAGGCGGGGGGGGGAAACTCAAGAACCTCAATCTGAAGAAATAGTTAATTAGACTATTTGGATGCTTGAAATCTACATAGGGCCAGTTACTTTAAAAAATTTAAAAGCAGAACAAAACATGGCTGATGTTTAAGACCGCTCTGTGTCAGTTATACCCTCAGGCAGCAATTGTGTATTCACTGAGTCAGGAATAAGCCTCACTCAACTCAATTAAGATGTCATTCTCAATAGATATGGGCAGGATTGAACCAGATGGCAAATATGTTCTTATCGGATAAGACAAAAAACCCTCAAGTTATGCTCAACTTGATGACTCCATCCATAGCATCAGTTTGAAAGCAGGCTGCCATTGCCTTGTTCCAGGAATATTGTTTTTAAATTTCCTGTTTAGCCATGTATTTTCAAGCAGTCTGCCATCAAAGTGCTAACCAAGAGTAAATTGCTTAGCTCTGTTTTAGGTCAGCTGGATACTGCCACCAGCTGCCTTATAAAATACAAAACTGGTGTTATACTTGATTATTGATTTGCTTGATGGATTGATCAATCAGTTGCAACAGCAATTCTGAGCAGCTTACAATTAGATAAAGGCATAAAAAAAATAAAGGCACTAAAAGCAAACTACGACAAATACATAGAGCTGAAAAACAGAAACACAGAATCACAGAAGCTACCTATTGGGTAGAAAATATGTGGTGTAAAAGGTACCTTCCCCATACATATAGGAGTTGCATCCATGTGAAATACCCTTGTAAGAATATTTTCAGCAAGTTGAATTGACCCTAAATGGTGACAGGAAGCAGAATCCTTCAGGAACTATGGCCCAAAAATCAAATTGCTTCTATTTAGTGATCATTTCTCAAAGGTAGTATGGTTAGTATACTGACTAGTAGGAAAGGATAAATAATACTAATAATAAGATTTACAGAAATGGGTATATCTAAAAATTTCAACATGACACTGATTTTCCACTCTATCTGCTTTTTCCTGTGTTTTGTCTTTGCAATGTAACACAGGAAAACACTGGTAACACAGGTACACCATCATTGCTGACGAGAAGCAGCTGTTCCAGCCAAGCACGTTGTTAATATTGTCTGAGAAATGATGAAACTACCACCGTATAAAGCTGCTATATATTCATAAATTATACCCAGGATTTGCTTAAAGCTTGCTTAGATGTAGAAACAAGGAATGATTTCTTCCTCCCACAATCATCATTTATCCCAGAATTTTTAATGCTGCAGTCAGGACATCTGTAACTGAGTTCTAAGATCTATTCTCAAACTAATTTCCTGTTCATTTTAATATCATATTAATATTTTAAAAGTGTCAATTTGAAAGATTGTTTTTGGGCTTTAGAGTAGACATCTGTAGATAATATTTTAAAAGTAAAAAAACACATTTGATTGGTAAGTTCAAAGTTTGCTTCTTAATTTAACCATTCCTTCTCGTTTTGAAACATTTGTCCCCTTAGAAAAATACCCACAGATAGTGAGTACCAAGCAATTAAAAATTTTGAATTAATGAAATAACAATACCAAACATCTTTCTCAGACCAAAGAAGTAGAGGAAGAAAGTTAGGGTACCTGAGTCTGCAGTTGATAGAGTCAGTATGTCACAGATAAATCAAACTCAGAGAAACTTGAAAGCGTTTTGGCAAAAGTGCTGAGAATACTAAGAAGTTTAGCAGACAAGTTATGCAAGGCAACCTTGAATGAACTGGGCATAGCAAGAGAGAGAAAATGAAGAGGGCATATTGACAACTTTCAGATAGAAGAGAGAAGCAATAAAGAGCAAGGAAATGAGTTTGCAGAAAAGCAGACAGAGGTTAAACACAAGGAAGTTTCCAAAACTGCTACTTCATAAAATCAGCAGACTGAAAAAAAAAGAAGAAAAAGAAATTGGAGGTATGTCCAGCATTGTATAGTCAGAAAAGTTTCAGTATTTTAACATCTTCGTGTTTAATGTCAGAATGGTTTTAATTTAAAAAAGAAAGAAAAAAGGTAAAATAAATGTTTTAAATTAGATTAAGAAATCAGCCAAAGGTTAGAGTTGTGATAATTTCTTTGTTTTCATTTCCCCTTCTTTTCTTTTTTCTTTTCTTTTCTTTTCTTTTCTTTTCTTTTCTTTTCTTTTCTTTTCTGCAATATTATAAGAACTAAACACATATGAGATTACAAGAACTAAACACATATATTAGTCTCCCATGCAGTCTTTTTACTCCGTGTGTGTGTGTGTGTGTGTGTGTGTGTAGGACAGTGCAGTGGCTCATTGGTTAAGACATTGGGCTTGTTGCAGTGGTGGGATTCATGGCAGGGGAAGGATACTGTAAAATCTCCACTCCCTCTCCACTCCAGGGGAAGGTTACTGCAAAATCCCCATTTTGTCCCAATCAGCTGGGACTCGGGAGGCAGAGAATAGATGGGGGCGGGGCCAGTCAGAGGTGGTATTTACAGGTTCTCTGAAGTACTCAGAATTTCCGCTACTGGTTCTCCAGAACTGATCAGAACCTGCTGAATACCACCTCTGGCTTGTTGGCTGGAAAGCCAGCAACCCAGGTTCGAGACCCAAGTTCCATGCAACAGGTTGAGCTCCCATTCTCACCCCAGCTTCTGTTAACCTAACAGTTCGAAAGCAAACAAATGCAAGTGAATAAATATTAATTGAAATTGGTAGCCTCAATTTGCAGTTGTAAATTCTAAAGTTTATATATGTTGTAGGATTTACAAATGATGTTTGCATATAAGAATAACATTTTAATTTTCAGAGAAATGTCTTAAGAGATTATTATCTCTATTGAGATACAAACTCAAGAGATCTCCACAGTTAAAATGAAGAAGCATACATGTCTGGGAAAATAAAATATGAAAGAAGAGAGAGAAAGGGAAAGAGAGAGAGAGAAATTGTTAATGTATGTTGTGCCACCTTCCAATTTATTCTAGGTATCTATCTACACTCAGCATGTTACCAATCCTTCACTGTGATCAGAGCTGTAAAAAGCAAGGCAAGTGTGGATTCAACACATGGGAAGGTACCAAGAGTATAGAAGTTAAGGACATCAAGTTGATAGCTATCAATGCCTACAGAAAATGTAGCATTCATTCTATGAGATTTATTTCTGAACTCAGATAGATATAAAATTCTATATGTCTGTACACATAAAAATATATTTGTTTGTTTAAAAAGGCAAAGGTTCCCCTTGCACATATGTGCTAGACTCTAGGGGGCGATACTCATCTCCGTTTCAAAGCCGAAGAGCCAGCGCTGTCTGAAGATGTCTCCGTGGTCATGTGGCTGGCATGACTAAACGCCAAAGGCTCACGGAACCCTGTTACCTTCCCACCAAAGGTGATCCCTATTTTTCTACTTGCATTTTTTAATGTGCTTTCAAACTGCTAGGTTAGCAGAAGCTGGGACAAGTAACGGGAGTTCACCCCATTACATGGCATTTGGGATTCGAACCGCTGAACTGCCAATCTTTCGATTGACAAACTCAGCATCTTAGCCACTGAGCCACTGCATCTCTACATTTGTTTGTTTAGCATACACCTAAAAATACGTATCAGTTCGGGTCAAGGACATTTTGCAATGTTAACTCAGAGCGCTCTCCTATTTATCTACAAGGCCACACATAGTGCGGTCAGTTAAAAGACTGTCTGAAAAATTAAAACAGCAGCAACATTGGCCTGGCATATTACTCACATCTGTTGTTGGCTTTACAGTTAGAAGGACTACCTGTCATATTTTGAAAGGAGATAATCTGTAGTAACATTACCATCTGCCTAAGCTAAGTCAAACGGGGAATCTCAGTTTAAAACAATTATTTAAAAAGTGAGTTATCAGTTGTACTCTGGAGAGAAGATATGTCCTGCTGTGCTTGTCTAGGCCATCTGTTGATAGGGGAGAACCATTTGTGTATCAGTTACTGATGATCCCCAAGGCTTTGCCCAATTGTATTTTTCTATGCCTGGCTAGGGAATGAAAAGAATGTATAAAAAGAAAGAGGGTTTAAAAATGAATAGAAAATAATTTATCAACTTCCTGAGTGAAGTGGTCCAAAGGTGTGTTAGTCATGCGTAGTGACTGGGAGTTATGGCAAAGGCAATTAATTGTTCAGGTGAAAGCCAGATTGGGGAGGTCAGAATATAGCCGAATGTAACTTGTCAAGGTTGAGAAATACTGATATAAAGTACACATTGCCTTGGGTTTCTGAGGCTATAGTTATAATCTTTGGATGAGGTCTACATAAAACAGTTTAGTTTTATGCTAAATGATCAAAAGATTCTAAACTAGAAAAGATATAGCACTAACCACAAATTCAGATAAAGGTGAGACACCTTCCTCTTGTCTGCATTTCTAGATTCACTGAAAAGTGTGGTGGTAATAAGTCTGGATATAAATGGTCTGCTATTGTCATTGATGAGACCAGTTGCATATTACAGTATTAGTATGACCAATTAAAAGTTATAATTTGGTTTGTGTTTATTTAAATATGACAAAATAATAGAAAATACATGATGATGAGGACACACAATCCCTGAAATAGTGTAGAAGTAAGAGTATAGTGTATACAATCAACAGTAATTGCAACCCTGACAAACAAGCCTTGGTTTCAGGAGTGAAATCCAGCAGGTTCTGACAGGTTCTGGAGAACCGGTAGCGGAAATTTTGAGCAGTTCGGCAAATCACCAGTGGAAATTTTGAGTAGTTCAGAGAACCGGCACATTACCACCTCTGGCTGGCCCCAGAGTGGGGTGGGAATGGAGATTTTGCAATATCTTTCCCCTGTAGTGGGGTGGGAATGGAGATTTTGCAGTATCCTTACCCTGCCATGCTCACCAAGCCACGCCCACCAAGCCACACCACGCCCAAGCCACGCCCACAGAACCAGTAGTAAAAAAAATCAGATTTCACTGCTGCTTGGTTTGGTTTGTTAGAACTAAGATATTTCACTTCTGGGGAAGAAATGACAAAATGAAATAGACCAACTCTTTAATTATCCCTCTATGGAAAAGGAGAGGTTTTGAGATGGCCCACAAGTATCCAGACAGTTGCTCCTTGCAAGGAGATTGCAAGACATTGGTCTCTGGTGGATTTAGAGCTTTGGGTGATGAGGGTAGACCCATCTTGCTCAAACTGTGGACAGCTACTGGGTTTGCATACTTCCTTTTCCAATCACTTTTGGAAATTACTTGCTAATTGCTTTATTATTATTAGTTATTAGGAACCTTTGGCTTGACAAGTTTTACAGCACTGGTGGGTTTCCTTCAGTTTGTAGTGAAAGATGATTTAAAATACAACTTTAAGGCTTAAAAATATTACTGTAAGAAAAATAGCAAAATGATTATTAAAGCTTTGCTTTCATAAAGTTACAAATGGAATAAAGGTCCAGATAAATTTGAAATAAGATTTTGGGACTAATTATAAAGAATCCTTCCTGAGGGAAAAATGCTTTTTGTTTAAAAAAAATTTTTTTTAAAGAAAATAAGACCTTAAAAATTGGACACACAAAGAAATTAGAAGGAGCTAAAGATTACAATTAAACAAGAAGTCGCCTTGTGACAAGATGGGCAGCAAATAAATTTAATAAATGAATAAAATAAGAATATTCAAACTTGATTTTCTAATACAGAATAAAACAAAATATTAGACATATTGAAGGACAGTTTTGAACAACAAACCCAGGATTTATTTTTAAGACTATAGATAGACTGAAAATGGATTTTAAAATGACAGGCTACACGAATGACAGGAAGAAAGTGTTACACTGAACATACAAAAGAAACGACTGATATCTTAATAATTAAAAGAGATATTTTGATTATTAAAAGGGACATACATATCAGCAAACCATTTCTTTATATGTTTATTTTCCTTTTCTTTACTATAATCTTGTTTTTTCTGTATCTTTCTGTATCTTCTATTTTTTCTTTTTAGTTTGCATTAGTTTTTACCATTGAAGTTGCAATTTTTAATAAAATTACTATTAAAAAAAGAACTAGCGTGTTTCTCTTTTTCATCAAAACTATCACATACAACCCCTCAAAGTAAGCTTCTAGAGAACCAGTGCGAACCGGGGCAACCCACCACTGAGTTGTGCTACCTAGAAGGATAGTGACTGATCTGTTTTCTTATTTGATTGCTTCCTTGAATCTTGGCCCATGTCTGTTTTTGACTATGAACTTATCTCTAGGACCTGACTAATATTTGGTAATTTAGAACTCGTCCATTCCTGCCCTGGATCACATTCTTTCAGCCCGGCAATCTTAATTCCAACTTTTGATTCATCTAGCCCCGCCTTTCTCATGATGTGCTCTGCATATAAGTTAAATATGCAGGGTGACAGTATACAGCCTTGCCAGACTCCTTTCCCAGTTTTGAACCAATCACTGGTTCCATGTCCAGTTCTCACTGTTGCTTCTTGACCCACATATAGGTTTCTCAAGAGACAAATAAGATAGGCCTGTTCAAAATACATACTGCAGGGGTTCCAGGTATGATATTTTATTGTTGTAGTGTTACCATATTAACAGAATCTTGAAAGCCTGTGTTTCACTTTTTAAGCAAAATAAGATCATGGGAAGGCAGTACTAAATCTCTATCTCCACTTTCAACTTTCCCAGGGCTGAATAACTACTTTATCTCTTATACTTTCTCTTAAGACCAGAGCTAAATTCCTTCCCAAATTCATACATTCAGGGAATATATTAAAGGCAAATAGCAAGAAAGTTTGAATGACTGAGGTGGCAGCTGTGATCTTGAAGAAGAAATAGTAGCTTTTAGCTTGAGATATCTTCTATCAAACATAGATATAAAGATCAGAAGCTGTGCATAAGAGGAGTAGAATACTAAGAGTTTTTCTAAAGGTTTCGTAGAATAAGGTACAGCAGTTGACATCTAAATTATACCACTTCAGACTTCATTGGAGAAGAAATTTCTGTATGTTGCAGAGCTAAAAGAAAGAAGAAGACCCTTATAAATCGTTGCATGGCAGAGATTTATTGCAGCCTTCTAATACATACTGAGATACCATATGATACAATCTTGTTAATTTCAGAATTACATCTCTCAAATTTACATTCTGAAATGCTACAGCCCAGAATTCAACACCTCATCCAACATCAGTTTGGTCTGGTTTAAAGGAGATAACCAAATGGACTGCATATTCTTTAATAATAACGGAGACGAACATATTTTAAAAGTTCTCTGTAGTAGCTTCTCCCAAGAAGGAGGTTGTCATAGCAAAAAGCAAACTGGTTCAAAATTTGTTCCCATATTTTGATAATTCATATTGTTGGGAGTTTTGGGTTCTATTCTTTAAACCTAAATGAAAGTTAGAAAGTGGAAGCCTCCCAGTAGGTAACCACTGTGATATGTGGAGAGGATTCAAAAGCTTCAGTGACTAAGAGAATAATAATGTCAGGAAGAGGAGTTCCTGCTAGAGTCAGGAACAGGGATAGGGGGGAAATTTCCAAAATGTCAAAGAAGAGAAAAATGCAAGCAGCTTTCAGAATAAATAATCATAATAGCCAAAAAATGGTCAATAAGAAATATGTATGATGACTGGATGCAGTTTTTCAATATAAAACAATAAAACCTAAGCAAAGATATTCACATTTCTTCATTTTCTATTATGTATTTTCGATTGCCTTTTATATCCCACTTTCTAATAGAGACATTTCCTTACTGTATTTATTTTCTGCAAATGTTTCCAATATTCTGTAATTTCATTTGCAAATGGATACTTTATTATATGAATAAATGTAATATACATACAAATGTTTTTCTTCCATTAGTTTCATTCCTCTCTATTTTATAATTGAGTTTCTATCTTAGTTCCTATGATTTCTCTGATCTTCTTGAAACAAAAGAAAATAAAAGCTATTTTAAGAAAGTCAAAAAAAAAAAACCCACAGAAGTTAAGGCCTTGCTGTCTGATTTTTAGATTTTCTTAGTTTGATTTTTAATTTTCTCTTAATTTTTTACTTAATTTCCTTCAGATTTTTTTTCTTTTTAAGGATATAATTTACTAAACTTGATGGTATCATATACATTTGCTACTTTTAAGAATATTTAATCGTGATGTTTCATATTTATACATCTATAAAATAACTTGAGAGAGAGAGAGAGAGATGATAGATGTAGATATGTTTCATATCTCTATATAAAAGAATTTATGGTCATTGAATATCTCACAAAAAAGAAATTCTAGAGCAGCAAACAAAAGTCATAATAAAACTAAATAATTGCAAATTTGATGCGGTCCAATACTATATATTTTACACATGTTAAAGCAAAACTTAGCCACATTTAAAGATTAAAATCACATTGGTCAGAGAAGAATAGCTGTGAATAGAGATCCAATTGTAAATAGAAATCTGACTAGATGAGGTCTAGAGTGAATAACTAAATATCTCTCCTGAAGAAGCTCAAGGTGCATATATTGTTTTCTTACCTCAAAGTTTTCCTTACCTCAAGGAATAAGGTAGATTGAACTGAGAGACTGTTGCTGTCCCAATGAAGTTAAGGGAAGGAATAACAAAGACAATTGCTATGAAACATTGATGGTATCAAAGAAATTACAGGATTGTCATTAGAAGAGCTACAGGAGAGAGATCAAGATTATCATTTATGTGTCTGGCGGGCTGGTCAGCTGGCTGGCTGACTGGATGGATGGGTGGGTGGATGAATGGATGGATGGATAAATAAAAGGATGGCAAAAGAGAAAGATGATATTTAGCTAGACAGATACCATAACAGTAAACCAAGACTTTTAGTTATTAATATGTAATCCCAGAGAAGCATGATTCTGCCTTTTCTTATGCTCCCCAAACTCAGCAGTTGAATCTGTGACTTGCCATTAAAATTTCCCATTGTGCTGGAATAGTATATACTGAAGGCATAATGGGGAGTCAAAATCATGGCTACTGCCTATGACTGCTTAAAAGGCAGAGACTATTGTTTTTCAGGTGAGTCTATAAAAAGACACCAACAAAGGATGACTTCAGTAGAAATATTTTGCTAAAAGTTTTCTCAACCTGAATTCAGCCTTGGCTGCTGGTCTACTAACTCTGTAATTAAATTAAATTAAATGCCAGGCTTAGGAAGATTACCATAGTGAGTTAGCAGACCAGCAGCTAAGGCTGAATTTGATTTGATTTATTTAATTCTTTGTTACATTTTGTTATAGTTGCTGACCTCATTAGATACTGAGTGATTTACAAAATCCAGAAACCAATTAAACACACATAAACAGGTAGCGTACATTAAAATAAAGAGAGCAATAACACATATAAATATGACAAGGGCCCCACAAAAATATCAATGAATACATTAACTGCAGCTTGTGAACAGAGCCAGGTCTTAAAGAAAGAGCTGCAAGCCCAGGACGACCCTAATGTTTCACGAGTCTTGCATGGGAAAAAGAAGCCCATCTAAGATCAGCAATGAAAGTATCACTGACCTAAACCGTTTGTAGTCAAACAGTGATACCGGTAGTCACTCAGTCTTATCAGAATGAAGCTGAAGTCTACTTCTCCCCATCCAGCCCTGAACAGCCTCCAGGCATTGGTTCAGTACATCCATATGCGATGGTACAAAACTTTGAGAGTTTTAGGTTTATATAGTGCAGTACTGCTATACTGAAGTCTACAAACATACATGCAAGAATCCCACAATTGTTGAGAAAATATTTAGGTCCTTCTGATTATATTCATTCATTGGGGTCTTTAAACAGAACATCTAGTAAATAGACTATGTATGGGGAAAAACTTAGGTTCCCACGATTCCTAAAAGACAAGAAATTCTTAATTCCTAAAAGACAAGAAATCCTTAATTCTCTTTTATAGAATATAGAATAACAGAGTTAAAGGGACCTTGCGGGTCTTCTAGTCCAACCCCCTGCTTAGGTAGAAAACCCTACACCACTTCAGACAAATGGTTATCTAATCTCTTCTTTAAAACTTCCAGTGTTGGAGCATTCACAACTTCTGGAGGCAAGCTGTTCCACTGATTAATTGTTCTAACTGTCAGGAAATGTCTCCTTAGTTCTAAGTTGCTTCTCTCCTTGATTAGTTTCCACCCATTGCTTCTTGTCCTACTCTCAGGTGCTTTGGAGAATAGATCATTATGGACACATTAAGGAAAGCTGCCATCTCTTCTTCTGCTCTTGGAATGGTAGAACAGAATAAGAAAAAGGGATCTATTCTTCTTACAGAAAACAAACTGAAAGAGAGAGCACAGGAAAAGTACAGAAGGAATCAAGAAACATTTCTTGTTATTTCTACTCCTAACACCTACAGCAGTAAATAGGATAATGTATGTTTGCAGAGTAGGGTATGCCCTTCAACATCTGTAGTAACAGTTATCTTTTTTAGTTTCTAAATATTGCACAACATCACTGTTATTATTCTACAAATGTACAAGAATCTTTCCCAATCATCATTCATTAAAAGAAGTCAAGTTGCAAAACTTGATTGCCTCTCTCCTCTTGCAAAGGGAAGGCAATAGATGATGCCATTTGGTATCTTTATCACAAAATTTAAAAAAAATCAAATTCCTTCCCAGCCCATTCCTTCCCCAAATTCTGAAGGGAGAAGAGTAAAATGTTGAAAGTCAAAACTGCCAACTTTGTAAGATAGAGCAGAATGAGGAAAATTGAAATCCTCAAAGGATGCTTACTTGCTTTCTAAAACTTCTTTTTCTTATAGTTTACAATAAAATGAAAAGATGGAAAATGCTTTTATTTTTTCCCCCAGCAAAAACACATGAGACTAGCATTCCTTCTTTAGTATACCTTTTTTCTCTCTTTCTGATTACTCAAGTTTACAGAAACACATTGAAAAACCTCAGGTCAGAATTGTGGCAGCCCTGAAAATATGCACTGACAGGAGAATCAAAAGAGAATTTTACAAAGAGAAAAGTGTTATGCATAACAAACCAAAGTGTTGCTGAGTGTAACTGAAAAGGATATCATATAGAACCAATCAAGAGGTTCATTTACATGCAATTAATAACAGTAATGATAATAGATTGTGCCTATTACGTGCACAGCTTTGCGAAGGGTAGAAGACAGAGAGTTATATAAATGAAAGCCTAAAGTATTTTTAAAGCAGTTAAGTTCCAGTAGATCAGATACCTGACAATGGTAGTTAATCTTTTTGATCAGTTGGTATTCTGTGCATTTCTAAATAGAGCCTATTTTCATAGATCACATTTTAATCCTTGGTATTACTGACACTTCAGTAACACTAGTTTGCCTGATGCTTTATTTTGAATTGGTTGCATCCCCTGCAGTTTCTGCTTTTGAATTCCCCACAAGCTCAGACACAAAGCTTTTTGTCCCAATAATTGACAGAAGGTTGCCCCATTAAAATACTCAATTTTGGCATTGTAGTTTTTCAGAGATAAATAGCACTGAGAAGCCAGGAGGGCGGCTTTTG
This sequence comes from Stegonotus admiraltiensis, assembly GCA_032468215.1. Lineage (NCBI taxonomy): Eukaryota > Metazoa > Chordata > Lepidosauria > Squamata > Colubridae > Stegonotus > Stegonotus admiraltiensis. The sequence goes on along the minus strand of JANHZT010001753.1, from coordinate 187,356 downwards.
ATTTTCAAACTATCTGCTGGCTCAGCTCTGCTATGATTGAACAGAATTTGTCAAGCTGAGCTGTTCTAGTGATAAGGACCTATTTTTGTAAGAATTGAGCCTTAGCTAAAGTCCCTTTTGAATTGACTTTGACTCCTCATGGTTTTAAAAAAAGATCCATGTTGTCCTCTTGGCAGGAGAAAAAAAATAGTAGGCCCTTGCCTTCTTCTGGAATCTGTTGCTTCTAGTTGATCAGTCTTCTATTCCTGGACGACTCCCATCCCAAGTATTAACAAGACCCCATCTTCCTTAGATCCTGAACCAGACAAGGTGAGGTAGGTGTTGAAAATAAGTGTCATCAAACCCTCGCCCCCAAGAATAATGCAAACGTTTTGTGTTCATCTGCATTTAAATGGTTTCAATACCTAACAAAACCACCAACATTCTGGCCCCTCATGTTTTATTTTGGCATAGATTATTAATATTTGATGAATGCAACATCTATTGCTATATATATATAAGACCGCGTTCTGCCACAATTAACCTCCCACAGGCCTGTTCGCTCGCACAGAGGAGGGCTCCTCAGGGTGCCGTTGGCCAGATAT
>JANHZT010001753.1:152658-168140 GCA_032468215.1 Stegonotus admiraltiensis | reverse complement strand
GAATACAGATAATTGAACAAACTTTGTTGCATTACATTCTTGATTAAATTATCTTTCCATTGATATATAATTTTATGTTACTACTAAAAAAAAAGTGGTGTTATTAGCCATCAAACCTCAAAAGTACACTTTTCCCAAAAGGTTTCCACACTTTTGGCCACTACTGTAAATTCAGAAAGTACAAATTGGAAATACTGTTCCTTTAGACAATGGAAAAAAAACAACCTCAAAGTTTTTCTAACAGATGTTCAGAAAATTACATAAAAATTGAATTCATTCCAACCCTCAAACATTTTTCTCTATTTTAATATTTAAAATAACATAAAATAGGAATGTTTAACTTGAATAGAAGAAACTAGTTTTGAACATGAAAATGAATAAAATTTTTGTGAAGTATTCTGAGCCACTAGGTAGGCAACACCCCCCCCCCCAAAAAACCTAACTGAAATTAGGAGGAGAATGAATCATAGACAAAATTAAAACAATTAATAATTTATACTATTCTAGATACAATAATGATTTTACTTTATTGTATAAATTGCCTTAAATTTTGACATATCGATTTTTTAAAAGAACTATATTTTTATTATTTTCCATGTGACTATTAAACTACATATAACAACTGATGTCCCTTTATTTTTGTATTAGGAAACTAGAGTAATATGTGGTATTTACTATGTGTCTCAATACTGAATACTGCAATGTGGCTTGAATAAATTACAGCAACTTATTGTTTCAACTATACCAAATTAAATGCAGTAAGAAAAGTTGTGGCTTTCTATATATGGAACCTAGAGATGGTTTTCGTTATTATTTATCATTGTTATGAATATACAGATTTGTACCTGATGCTCTCAGCTGCCCAAGCAACTGTGTTCTCATTCCTATGATAATTTCCATGGTTGCCTGAGAAAGGAAATTCTTCTCACAAAAAGCTCTTTCCCAGCCATCACTTCGTGCTTTCTGCCATGCCTGTCAAATATGTTGGTTTAAAATACTTAGAACAACAGTTTAGAATAGATAGATGGATGGATGGATGGATGGATGGATGGATGGATGGATAGATGGATGGACGGACGGACGGACGGACTACAACTTCAGTGGCCTTTCCAAACCTTATCCCTTTCCAGATTACCAAAAATTAATCTATTTCTTCCCATCTCTCAAACTTACAATTATAGACAACATCTATACTGCCTCTGCAGGCTCTTTGGGGAGAAGATCAAATTAATAAATCCACAATTCAAAAGGCAAAAACCATTGCACTGTCTCTGAGGCAACTTATTAGGAGTTGCAGAAGTCTTCCAAAATTGTGTTCCCTTGAAGGCAGAAAAATCATGACAGCTGAGAGGGAGAGTTCACCAAAAGTCCCTCGTGTTCCTATAGCCACTGAGTATATTTGGAAAATAAAACTGACAGAAGCAATTTCCCACACAGCAATGAAGAGAGCACTTCACTCTTCATTGCTCTTGAACACTTTTCAAATCAAACAATCTTGAGTCCTCCATTGAGTCCTCCTTTTATTACATGCAGCAAATAAACCAAAGGATAGCTCTATAACAATGCTTTTTTATACACAGTAAGAGATGTCCTTTTCCCACCGCATACTCTTTACAATTGTTTTTCTATTATTATTTCAACTAATACAGGATTTAAAAATATAAAAATAAGATCTATATTTTTATCAAGTTTTAAGGAAAATTTAAAAGTTTCAGCAATTGATTTAACCATATTACAGGAACCAGAACTGCAAGCTGCAGAGGTTCCCACTTTTAACACAGGTTAAAGACGAAAGTCTTGAAAGCGGTGAAGAAAAAGCAGAGAATATACATAGAACCAATATAACACCATTGTCTTTTGCCAGCTGGCAACAATGAAAAAAAGGAAACAAATAGCAGATGGCAAGCAGAGGCTAGCTGGCAGCAGCGAAAAGGAGACAGGAACTAACAACAACATAGATTAGATTTTCAAGAGCTCTGCCCTAATTATATTATTCCTAAGGTAACTTTTCAAAACAATTTGATCTAGCTAAAATAGCTCATCTGTTTCATATAATCAAACATGAATTGTTAAACGTTCTTTTAGTAAATAAACATACAATACCTGGAAAGCCCGAAGAAGGGCCATATGGTCACTAAATGTTCCTGCAGTAAATCGTTTTCTACACAGCATGGCTGCACGTTTTTGAGAAGCCTGTGTGGGTAGCACAAAAGGATCCCGATACGCAAGTGTGCAAGCAATTGTCAGAATAGGATCCAGGCACTTCAGAACCACAGCGCACAGCACCATTTTCCCAAGATGGGGTTCTACAGGTAAGTCAGCAAGATGATAGCCAAGTTCTGTTAAATCTTCCCAGGTGTCCATAGCATCTATGGTCTATTGAAACAAATTATAAGCAATGTTGTAGACAGACATGCATAATCTTAAATCTTTAAAGTTTAAATTCAAGTCAGTTAAAAAATCAGTTTTTTTCATTCTATTTACTCACCTTAAGTATCTGCACAGCATTTCTCACAATTAAAGCAGGAGGTGGCTCTGGAGCTTTCATTAAGAAGTCAGCAATTGGACAATTGATGGGAGCTAGCAATTTTGTATGTAAACAAAGCTCCTATAATGTAAAGATATCTTTTTCAGATCATGACTTCATTTATAGTATAATCTTATATATGTCCACTTAGATGTCAGTGATGGAATAGAGTGTTTATTTTTCTCAATTTATTTTACCCATTGTAACAACTTCAGCTCTTCTCTATGGGAGATGAGAGGTTCAGAAATATGAAATATACATAAATAAATAAAGTGCTAAGAAAACTAGTTTGGTTGAAAAAAATCTTCCAAAACATTAGATGACAATCTTGCAGTTCCACTTCAACATTTATAAATATTTTATTTATCATACAAATATATACACACAAAATTTCTTTGCTGCTGATCTTGCAGGTGACTCTAAGCCATTGCACAAGTCACAATTTTCTTCTGACATTCAGGAATAATTAAATAATATAAATTCTAATATTAATTTTTTGGAACTTATTGACTACAGACTTTACACAATGCAACATCACCAAAATGCCTAGCAAACTCTATTGGTTTTACAAATAACAATGCCTAAGATTATAATTTAACTGCATATATTTAGGATATAATATAAAAAGGGAATTCTAAGAGTTATATTAGCTTTTTTGACATGGTGAAGCAGAAACTGGCAATGTAGCTGCCTGTAGCACCTTAAATTTTTGATACTTTTCAAAATGCTAAAATCATATAAGGTCAGATATTGTCAGGCAAAATTTCAAGCATTTCATTGCGGAGAACCTATGAGATTTCAATCATTTAAAAATAATATTCCAGTTGACAAAATATTTTCCAGTGCAAAAAAAATGTGTTACTTGAATCTTTAGGAATATTCCAAGCAATGTTGTATATGCAGGCATGAAAAGAAAACCTACAACAGTGACTATCACCAGATTCAACACTGCAAATTAAGTAAACTCTTGTTCAAGAGACAGTGAGGCTGAAATGCAGGATACCTCATAAAAATCTACTATCCCATTAAGCATTTAGTACAATTTAACATTTAGCACAATTGAAAAATACTGTTATTTTTAATATTCAAAAGATTTCAAGGTTTTTCATGCAATGCCTGCAAATCAGCTTTTAATATAGTTGCATATTTGTTGTGCATAGGGGTCAACCAGAATCTGTTTAAAGTTTGTTGGGAAAACCACCCTTACTCTTGTAAACACATACAAACATAAACACTTTGATAAGCTATCTAACCTAGAAACCATCATTTCATATTTTCTTGTCTCCACAGGCTATTTTTTGGATATGGAAACAAATTCTTGAACTTAATTGATAAAAATATCAGAAAGTAAAAGTAACTAACATTTCTTTAATCACCGTTTCTAAATTAAGATTAATAAAAAGTGAATCAGGGATATTTGTTGAATTTCACAACTTGTTCTAAGCCTTTCTAGTTGATAGGCTAATTTGAGCCCAATCGCCATAGGTGATTCAACAAATCATAGTTAAAATAAACCACAATTTAAACACAGTATTACAAGGGCTTAACAAGAGAATAAAAATTGCTCACTTGTAGAGGCATTCTTAGAAGTTCAGGTGTCTGAAATTCCAACATATTTTGAAATCTTAACCTACTGAAAAGTCTAAAACAAATTCCAGGTCGACAACGTCCTGCCCTTAGAAGTAAAACATTATTCAAGTTGTATTAAAACATTTTTTAAAATATCAAAACAGATTAAAAATTCATTCATTAAAATTTATTTCCTAAATTAACATTTTCTTTCCACTTTTAATTCTATATATATCCGTGAGGGTTTCTTGCTAGGTCTGGAAAATGGATTTTTTTAATGATGTATCTTAAAAATATCTCTAATATTTCTAATGCAAGCCTAAAAAATATTTTTATAGTTTTATTACCTGCCCTTCCTCTGAACAGCACTTGCTTTAGAAATCCACACCATCTTAAGCATAGTTACACAATTCAGTGCATCAAAAGACTTCTAGAAAGTTAAGAAAAATCTATATTATAAAACATCAATGTTTATTATTAATTACATTTATATTCCTCTAACTCTTGGCAATTAACATGATATAAATATGAACACCAAATTAGTAATTAAGAGATATTATTATTTTACTAAAGCAATGCCATCATAACTTTAATTTCATTTTTCTACAAAGTAATTTTCAATTAAAATATACATTACATTATAAAATATCCACAACATTAAGGAGAGAATACCTCTTTCATTTTTCCTGAGTCGATCACAAAAACAACATCATTTACTGTGATACTGGTTTCTGCAATATTTGTAGAAAGTATCTGCAGAAATGAAAACAACAACCTTGTAATGACAGATTAATGTAAAAATGGGAACAATCATTAAAGAACTAAAGTCATTTGATACTTGCTATTTTGCGGATGCCTAGAGGAGAAGTCTTAAGAACCTTTTTCTGGTCAGATGTCTGCATATTTGAGTGCAGCATGAACACCTGGAATCTGAAAAATCAGAATAGAATACCAAAAATATTGCAGTTTTGAAAGTAAATCAAAAAGCCCTTCAAAATAAAAACGTATAAACTTTTACCTGTGAGCATTATCCGCAAATCTTTTGTCATCAAAGAGTATGCGATCTCTCAATCCAACTATCTCATCATATCCAGGAAGAAAAATTAAAACTGCACCTGTATAATGAAGTTCAAATGCTAAAGAAAAATGAACCTAAGCAATTCTAATTATTATTGCATTCAAGTTTCTCACAATTGATAAAAGTAGCTTTGAAATTTTGAGGAATTATATATGTTGTCTTTAGCTTGAGAATTCAAATACTTTCTAAAGGATTTTCTATTATCAGCTAGTTCAGATTGTTCCTGAATGTGAATGTGCTACAAGAGAAATAAAAATAAGCCAAAATTTCTGCTTTCTTGCCTACATAACTGAATGTGAAACAAATTTCCTCAATTTCATTTATATGCATTTAGCCTTGCTCATAATTGCAAGAAACAAGTGAGAATATCTAATCACATGCTGCTGAAAAAAATACAAATAAAAACTCACTGCTGGATTAGGCTATGTATATGTATATACACACACACACACATGCTGCCTTGGGGTATATGCTGGAGTGTAATGCAAACAATCCATTCTTCAGTCACTGATCTTTAGCATATCTTATCTCAGGTCTTTCAGAGTTTTTAAGTTATTTTATAGCTATTTTAATTTCTAGTCATATTGAATGACTAGGATTGAGCAAAAAAACCCTTTAATTAATAAACAAATAAATGAATCAAGCAAACCTTGATATGAAATAATGTATTAATATGGGGCATAGCTAAATGGACATTACCTGCATCACAGCTATGGCAGATGTTGTACAATAGGTGCATTATCAGGTCAAGATCTACCTTTTCATCATCAAAACTGTAGTGATAAGCTTTCAGAAGCTCTCGATCTTCTACATTCAGTTCACCAGCATTAGCATGGACCAAGGAACTTTCATCTAAATTACCAGACTCTAATGAGGCACTAAAATATATAGCAGAGATAAATAAAGTAAGGTAATGCTTATGAAATAGGTGTTAAACCTAAAAAACAAAAATAAGAAATCCCAAAATGTTTTTTTTTTCAATTTTACAAATATTTGGAAATGACAAAGAAACCTTTCTAGGAATGCAACACCTTTGATTCAACAAAGACTTGGTTAATCCGGAAATTCTGGTCTATTTTCCCTTTCATTCTCAAAATCCCGAAGAGCCAATAGTAATTCTATCTTGGTTAATAATCCACTGAATTTACCTGAATAGAATAATTTCAATTAATCCATAATCTTACTCACATGCTTTATTTGTTCAATTTACTTAGTGAAAACATTGAAAAACTAATCTCCATAGAAAGCAACACAGCACTTTCAGTATGAACTATCAATCTATTTACTCTAATGGAAAGAAAATGAAAGGGAGTTAAGCTTTTATTTATTATACTGCCCACCTTGCCTCTTCCAAATTCCTAATGGTTTCTATAGCTCAAAGATGAGAATACAAAATGAAACAACTAATTCAGAATGTTCTGATAGAACAACTCATATAGTGCTGTTATGCAAATAAAACAAATATGACTTCCACTCAACACTAAAAAATACGTTTTACATTGCATTAAATTACCTCATTTTTTAAAACCTCTTCCCATACTGTGTTACAACTACTGTTCAATAATGTTCTAGTTCATCCTATTTCATATCTTTCAAATACAGGCTACATTACAGAAACAAATCATTTGCTAACTTTGCCAGGATCATTAATGCCTTGTTTTAGAGATAGCTTGACTTTGAACATATATGAGAAAAAAATAAACTGTGAAGTGCAATGTATGCAATAAAAATAGCATAGGGATGATCCTAAAATACGTTTACTAAACATTAAGAGTCTTTCAGAGTATCATTAAGTAACTCTTTTTCCTATTTCAATTTTATTGTGATTTTTTTTAGTTTAAAATTCTTGATCTGCTTCAAGAAATAGATAGTCCTTGATTTACATTCAGCTAGTAACTGTTTGAAGATATAACAGTACTGGAAAAAGTGACTTATGACCAGTTTTCACACTTACGACCATTGCAGCATCTCCGTGATCACATGATCAAAATTTGGATGCTTGGCAACTGGCGTTTATGACAGTTGCACTGTGCCTGGGTCACGTGATCACCATTTGTGACCTTCCCACATGACTAACAAGCAAAATCAATGGGGCAAGATAATTTGTTTAACGACCGCATGCTTCACTTGACAACTGCAGTAATTTGTTTAATAACCATGGCAAAAAAGATCATAAAAAGGACCTCACTCACTTATCAACTGCCTGTTAGCAATGGAAATTTGTGGCTCACTTATGATTTGTAATTTGAGGACTAACTGTATTCCAAAGGCCTAGACAGATTTATGTTACGTAAAGAATCTCCACAAATCAGATATCAAAAGCATCCTTATCATGAAAAAGGTTTTGATAGATTAATGCATTTCAGTAACAGAAAATACATTACCAATAGGATTCCAGCAGGTCAATTACTTCTGTATGCCCAAAGTGTTTAGCCCAATCCAAAGCTGTCCTGTAAAAGTATTTAATAAAATGTTTGGTTTATGCACAACAATGGAACATTCTCAATACTCTTTAGTTACATTTAGTTACAGATTGTTAGCAGGATTCACTGGGATAGGAGGGTTTTTTGTTTTGGTCTTTCACTGTGAGTTGTATTGTGTTGAGGGGGTGCACGAAGGGAGCTCAGCCAATCTCATAGTACACATGTATACTGACAATAAAGGTTTGAATTGAATTCATTATGGGATTTGCAATAGGTCTATGAAGATCTTTTCAAACAAATGCTTCACAATGACATGTAAACCATGCAGAGAGCAGCAAACAGCTTAGAAAACAGCTACATAAGGCTAGAAAAACACGTGACTGCTTTAATAGTTGCAAGAAATGTGCTTTCTACATGCTCCTTTGCACTTATTTTGAAGAATTTGAACAAGTCTGATCTTTAAACTTGCTTTATTACTCTGATATTTAATGAGTCTCTTAATGATAGGAAAAGAGTATCTTAATATTTGGAACTCTAAGGTTGCACCTTTAACTACTGCTACTAATACAAGTAATCTATAGTATATGAAAAAATCCATTACTTTTCTCAGGTGTCATATGTTTTAATTATTTGCAGAACCACCTATCTACAGCTATTTCTACCAATCTCACAAGTTTGCGCTGAGTGGAGATGTTCCAGATCCCCTCACTCAAGTTTTGCTATTTAATGGGATGTGGAAGATGCACGTTCTCTATCATTGTGCCTGCCTTCCCTCACAACCCACCCCCACAAGAATTCTATCAACTTTTCATAGAACCAAGAAGACCTGGCTTTTCTCCTGTGTATTGGGCAAGGACAGTAACTGAGCCCAGTTTGCTTGTTATCCCTAGTTTTGGGTATGCAATGTCTATCACTTGTGGTTGGTAAAGAAAATAAGCAGTTAAGAAATACGCTGCAGAGTAGCATTGGTAGGGCAGCTATGACAGTTTTGGAAAACATATCTGTATGCAGTGATGTGACTATATCCTCAAGATCAGAATAGAGCAAGTAATGGTATTTCCTGTGGCACTCTATAAAGCTGGACTTTGAAGAAGCAGGCTGATGCTTTTGAGCTCTGAATACTATGGATAGCCAAGAAAACAAACAAGCAGATCACTGAACAAATCTACACAATTCTCATTCAAGAAACAAATGACCAGGCTCCAATTATCCTCCTTCAGACACCAAGATCTAGCCGTAATGCTGGAAAAGGTGAAAGGAAAGCAAAGAAAAGGATGACCAGGAGCAAGTGGGTAGATTTAGTTGCAACGGCAATGGATACGCCATTTGAAGACCAAGTTGGATAAAAATTATCATGGAGAATACAAATATACACACATGCATTCATATATATACACATATATATGGAGAGAGAGAATGTGTTTTTCACTAAAATCAATAGTGACTTGATAATATATAATCAAATAATAAACTCAGGCTCTCGAAGTGAAGGTGAGGATATATAAGACTATCAATTGTTTTAAATTTAAGTTAGTTCTAGTATATTACATGTTTCAATAAGTTAGAACCAGTATATCCTTTTCTCCTTCTTGTTGTGTTCCAATGCACTCAGGCTTTCAACTTCAAAATAACTGATACTATGCATTTTAAATTAAATCAGAGTATCAGAATCATAGTATCAAAATATGAGAAATATCCTTCCTTGATCCAATACATTTTAAACTGTATTTTATTAAACATTTTAAAAAGATAAAGAAAAAAACAAAAAGAGAAAAAGTTACAACCATCAGAGAATTAGGTAAAGAATTTTCAATATTCAATAACCAGTTTTAAATAATAGAGTACAGTATATAAACTGTTTTGTTAAAATCCAAACAATATATAAAAAACCAACAGAAGTAATCAGCAAATCCATCTACTGAAGATTTATTCTGGTTTAACAGATCCTTTACAACTGTAATATTAAGACTTTTTAGATTAACAGAAAACTCAAATTTCAAATCTGTATATAGAATTATAATCCAGGAATGTTTTCCAAGTTGAGCTAAATTCTGTGGCAGGTTTACTTCTGAGTTATTTTTTTCATTGTTGTATACTACATACTAAAGCATGATCAGAAACTGAAATATTCATCAAAAACTAGAATTAAGCTCTTTCCTGCCCCCCCTTCCAGTCTTATATCCACATACATTCCCTCGAGAAAAACAATGAAAAAATTGTATTTTTACCAGCCATTGGATGATTTGATATGGACATTTGCTCCCATACCAATCAGCTGTTCTACTTGATTCAAAAACCCTCTTCCAGAAGCTACCATTAATGTTGTTGCACTTGTTTCACTATGCCGGTAATCAACTGGGGGGAGAAAAGATGGGAAATACGTCTTAGAAATATTATTTATGAACTGCTCAAACTTGTAACTATTTTTCCAAGATTGTCAAAATATTCTGCTATTGTTACAAAGCATTAAAAATTGAATTGCCCAAATATTAATTATTTTGACTGTTATGTAGAATTCTATGCACATTTACTAGACAGCTTGTTTAATATCAAGCTTCATTATTTGAGAAAATTCAGACATTGGAAAAAATGGTGATGACTCATCAGTCACATAGCTGACTTATTCAGGAACCATCAACCATTTCAAAATTATTATTCAGATTTCTAAGAAACCAGAGCTGGGTTATTATTCTGTCAAATGCCATGGCTATCTATGATACCGTATCTCAGCATGTCATTCAGTAAAAAAAAGTTAATTATTGTGAACTTACCACTGACATTTTCAGTTAAAATAAGATGGAACACTTGTGCAAAAGCATCAATGTCCTTATGTAGCCAAATATCAGAAAGACAAGCATCCATTTCTTTAATTAACCAAGGTTCAAGACAATTAACATCTTTTTCAGCCTGCAAATGAAAACTCACTTTGTCACTTGAAAAACTTTTTAAAAAATTATTCCATCATTTGTCCTAAAACTGGCAAAAAAAGTGTATTATTAAATTTATATGCCGCCCATCTCGCCAGAGGCATCTCCAGGCAGTTTACAATCATTCAACTAAAATGCAATATAAAACATTAAAACCATAAATAGGGATCTTACATTTAAAACCTAAATTTCAGTTGAAATAAAATTGACCAGGAGAGGGGGAAGCAGCAAAATGTGCACAGGGAGGTGCAATGTTGTCTAATCCATTAGCCATCTCCAAAATGCCACGTGCCCAGTGGGGCCCAAGACACTTTTGGAAGACCAAAAGGTGAGTGTAGATCTCATCTGGGTGAACACAATGCTCCAGAGGATGGGAGCCATAGCTGAAAAGGCTCTTCTTCTGGACCTCACCAACCAAAAATAAAGCATGAACTCAGTTAAGAGACAGAATGATAAAAGCATGAACATTTATGCAAAAATTTGAAAAGCACAAAAGAATACAATGTGGAAGTTGTAGCAGAGTTTGGACTTTCACTGTCTTCTAATTTTTTTTGTTGAAAACATGGACATGCATATGAAGATATCGGTGAAAAAGATATATCAACCAAGACTTGATGTTCACTGCCACAGCCTGAGCTTACCACCATAACCATTCCTATCCAATATAAAATCTAGCATAAAATATCAAAGATCTTAGAGTAGTACATACCAATTGACTGAAGACAGTGTCACCCCCATCATCCAGCAGTTCATATTCTTCAGCTACATTTGGAACTGCCCTCTGTCGTTGCAATTCAGGCTTGCTATTATCTTGCGCAGAATACCATTCAGTCAAAGTTGTCTGCTGTTTTTCTTCTAGATACCATATTTATGTTTTACATAAAAAAAAGTCAAGATTAGATACATAGCTTTTGCTATGTTAGGGTTTTTCCCTTGTATTTTATAGCATCTTCCATTTCCATTTGCAATTTTTATACCGATCAAAACATTAAATTTCCAACAACTGCAAAACTAAATACCCACCTCGCTGTTGTTCTTTTTTGTATTTGATCATCTCTTTATTTGTATAGCCTGTACTTCTTAATATGTCTTCTAAAAACATTTCCTTTACTTCAAAGGGTCTTCCTGGAACTGGAAATGCAAACATTATTATAAATAATTGAACAATCAATTAGGAATTGTAATAAACACATGTGTTTTTAGACAACACCTAAGTACCTATTTTAAATATAGTTTAATTGAAAGTTATAAAAACAAGAGTAAAAATTAATATAAAAGAAAAAGGAAAAAATAAAAAGGAAGAAATAAAAGGCAAAGTGCAAAAAGAAAACTAATAGAAAAATAGGGAAGACAAGACATAAAAATTTGCCTTCTGATCTTCTTTACAGCAGTTAATTGTAGATCTACCTCCCTTCTTCTTTTAGATAGATTACAGAAAGACTTTCTCCTAGCTATAATCTATCCTATCTAATCATCAGAATCATAAATCAGTAAGTCTATTTTTTCTATTTTATGTAAAAAGTCCACTAGGGATTTCCAGTCAGTAATAATAGCAACAGCAATAGCACTTAGACTTATATACCACTTCACAGTGTTTTACATCCCTCCCTAAGCAATTTATTGTCAGCATATTGCCCCCAACAATCTGGGTCCTCATTTTACCAACCTCAGAAGGATGGAAGGCTGAGTCAACCTTGAGCTGGTGATACTCGAACTGCCAAACTACTGGCAGCCGGCAGTCAGCAGAAGTAGCCTGCAGTATTGCATTCTAACCACTGTGCCACCACAGCTCCTAAACAAATACATTTATTTCTGGGACTCTGGGTCCAGTCATACAATCCTCTTATGCCAGCACAAATAATGCAAATCATAGTACAATCAATCAATCAATCAATCAATCAATCTTCTGTTGGCACATTTTCCATAGCAAGTCACTTCACTTGCAATATTTTTTCCCTATCCAATCTTCTTTCATAGACTGGAATGATACCAGCTACAGAACTACAAACTCTTCATATTTTTCCTTCCAAAAATTTAAAATTCTGAGCTGAGGTCATTGCAATTATTCTAGGTAATAACATTTGTCACGTATATTTATGAACAAGAAATTAGCAGACATGAGGAGTCTTGGCAGTTATTTCAGCACACTCCTAGCGCAGAGCTGCCAAACTCAATTTCATTGAGGGCTGCATCAGGGTTGTGTTTGACTTTGACCTCGGGAGGCTGGGGTAGGTCTGGCCAGGGTGGGAGTGGCCATCTTGAGATTACTTGTGTAATGGGTTCCTGTGGTGGCCCGAATGCTGTGTCAGCAAAAACAGGCTCCCAATCTACAACCCTCTGCCAGCAAAAATGGAGCTCGGGAGGGTCCTATGCTGAAAACAGAGATTGGGAGCCCATTTTTGCTGACAGAGGCACCGTGGGCCAGTCCTTTGTGGTTACCAGGGCGGTCCCGCCGACCAGATCTAAGCATCCCGTAGGCCAGCCTCATCCAGCCTTGAGTTTAACACCCCTGCCCTAGTGCATATTCTTGGGAAATGAAAACTAATTCTTAATAAACCAGTAGGTCTGGCCAGCAGACAATAGCAGTTATGACTCTCCTGCTATTCAAGCAGAGAGACACAACCTTTTCTATCCTGTTAAGTAGTGTTATTCTCCTGTTTGGCTATTTATATTCTGATGACCTGAAAGCTGTTGATAAATTCCAGAATGTCTGCAGAATGTCTAGTTTCTTGTTCCTCTGTCTCAGTGTTGCTCACTGGAATTTGGCTTTTTTTTCTTTATGGCAAATTGCTTCCTCCCTCAATTCTGCTGTAATTCTACCTTCTTTCTTTCTTTGATAATTCTTCATCTAAGTTCTTTCTCAAGAACTGAAGTATGGCCAATATTTGAGCAAACACTGGCCACACTTCAGTTCTTAAGAAACTTAGATGAAAACTTAACCAAACAAAGAAGGCAGAATTACAGTAGAATTGATGGAGGAAGCAAGTTCCAGTGCTGGAACTATACCACAAGTATGCATATGCTATAAATATATACTACGTGTTAAGGCACAAAATCAATGCCACAAACACTGCTGGTTATGATGGCAGAACTATGCTTACTTATTTTATTTCTAAGGCGTCACAAATGTGTGTGTGTGTGTGTGTATGTGTGTGTGTGTGTGTTCTCTTCTCAAAATCCTAGCATTCTCTCTTGTGGAACTCAAATGCCAAAGCCGTTTCATTACCTCAAAATGCTCTTTTTAGACTGCTATTTAACAACTGAAAAAAAAAGGTTAGGATAAATGTTTGCCCAATTAAATCAAGCGCCAACTAAAACATACTAGGAGTAATATTTTTAAAGTTTAAATCCAAATAGTGTTTACTTCTGTGTAGGTAATGATTACATACTCAGAACTGAACAAAAATGTTACATCACAGCTGAGGGATTCTGAATTCCCCTTTTTTCAAAAACATGCTATGTCAAATAATCTAAGTACTACTAAATTTTTCATTGTTTGTGGGTAAACTTTGACTCGACAAAATGGTGCATCATAGAGCAATAATTTTTGAACCAAGACCTGTCAAATGGGCTAACTTATAGCATGTGTCCAAATGAGATCCTCACTCACTCACTATCCACTCGCTCTCTCTCAGAGTAATACATATTTTCTTGAACTGTATTTAATACTGGGATTTTAAAAAAATACTTGAACTTACTATATATCACTGGACAGCCTCCAAAATATCTGAGAAAGAGATTCACATCAAGAGCAGCACTAGAAAGTATGAGTTTCAGCGTCGAATGTTTTTGTAGCATATCTCTTAATTTTGTTAACAAAAAATCACTGAATCTATCTCTTTCATGGACTTCATCCTGCAACATAAACAAGCCATGATTTTTATAATAAAACCTGAGCATTTTGTTACATCACATTATAATTTGTTTCTTGTTGTCATGTTAACTGAAGTTGTTCACCTCTTGCACATCTCAATTATACATATCTCATTATTTAGATACAAATGTAATAAGGCTCCTTGGACAGAAAAGGTAAAAAACAAGCATGTAGTAGGTCATATAAACCTTACCATATGGCTGAAAGACAAAATCACAAAATTCCACCTTACTTATTCAGCCATATCATATGATGAAACTCACTGGAAAAGACAACGATGCTTAGAATGGTCAGCAATAAAAGGAAAAAGGCTGTTTAAAACACAATGGCTAGACACTATAAAAGCCAACATCAGCCAAAGAATAAAATAACTGAAAGAAACTGTACAGGATAAAAAAATATGGAGTGTGCTGGCCATAGAATCATTGAGAAACAAACACGATTGAACAGATAGTATAATCACTATGATTATCATCCATATTTGCCCTATGGCAGCCGTAGTTCTTAAAATTCCAATGAAACCATTGGCCATAAGATTTCGAAACCCCTGACATGGAAAAGATGATAATAGAAATGATGGTCATGGTTTTTTTTTTGGTCTTTATTAATATGTATCATAATGACCAAGGTAACTACACTGAAGCTATGCTTTATGTTATTACTGCATTGGTCTACAAATACTGATTTTCATTTCTATTGGTCGACATTAATTTTCCCTACCTTGTGCATGTTCTTAATGTATGGGCTTAAACTCTCAGAATTACCTAGCCATTGTCCCATCTAATATTAGTAGTCCCAAAAATCAACATATAATTCATCCTGCTTTCAATGTTGGATTTTTATGTAGTATTTTGCTTCAGAGTATTCAAGCTGTCAAATAAAAGGCAGTTTTAAAAAAACCAATCAGAATCCCAAATTCTACATGGTTCATTTGAGAACTGCTCCTTAAATCTCACATTCTGATCATATATAGAAATTGCTGAAGAAATGTTTTCATAATTCAGTACTGTGAAGCATGGGGGTGGCAACATCATGCTTTGGGGCTGTTTCTCTGCAAAGGGACCAGGACGACTGATCCGTGTAC
>JANHZT010001753.1:86296-108264 GCA_032468215.1 Stegonotus admiraltiensis | reverse complement strand
CTCCATTTGGTACCGCCTCTTCCAGGCACCCCGTAGCCAGCAGCTAGACAGCTGTATTTGATCATAAACCACTTACAACTCCAGGCTGCCTTGAAGGGGAAACTTTAGCGGGAGCAGCACGGTACGTCTGCGCCCTGTTCTCTCCTCCACCTCTGGGTAGAATCTACGAGTAGGTTCGAAGCGCCATAAACAATTTCCAAGTGCATTGAAGTGCCTTTCTTTCCGAGCTAGCTGAAAGCAGGAAAAGAATGAAGGCACGAAGCTGAATCGCGGCTATTTTAGCAGCCAGAAGATTTTTTTACATCCTGCTTGCACTCCGTCTGGCGGAGCGCTCTGCAGTATTTTTAATGAGTGTCTTGCAGCAACGAATTGTTTGTGAAACGGCAGGCAGATTTCTTTTTGTCTCTGTTTAGACAGACTCCGTGCATTATTAATTTCTAGGGGTCTAAATGTTCGGTGAAAATGGCTGTCTAGTGCAAAAAGTCCAAGACGGAAAAAGCTTAGATGCGAAGGGGGTATTGAATTTTCTGGAGCTTTAAAACCTTAACATCCATAGACAGCAGTCAAGCCCCAGTGAAAGTCTGATCATGAATACTGGAGTTGCCATGAAATATGGAAATGACTCTGCGGAACTGAGCGAGGTAAGAGGCTTTTATGTCCTTGTTTTTCACGCTCCTTGGATTTTGTTTTCAGAACACAGTTTTCTCCTTTTTGGCATCCGCTTTGGAGTTAAAAATTAATGGATGTGTATGTACGTTATCCCGACGTGTAGGGCTACTCAGGAAGTGATCTGAAATGGAGTTGTAAGGGTTAAGCGTTAGAAGGGAAATTGTTGCAACTGCACGGAGATTTGCCCTCTTCTCCGTTTAGCACTCTACTGCAAGGAATCTCTCCCCCCCCCCGCGCGCGCGCGTGTACCGTTTTCCACACAGCAAGCATTCCATTCTGCAGTAGGTAGGAAGGATGGGGATCCCAGGCGAAATCAAGCTGATGGCATTTTATTTTAATTTAAGAGTATAAAACAAATATTCTGCAAGAAGTCTCATGACCAATTGGCTATATTAAAGTCCATTCAGACATTTTACTTCATTTACTTACCCAAAAGTATAAGTCCTGGCATGGGATGGTCCTTTCTTGATAAGAACTGAACTGTTTATTTTAGTTACTGCAGCTGTATATTTTGTTTCTTGTCAAGTTTCTGAATGCTTGATGTTGTTTTATGACCAGTGTTAAAGTTATGTGTTTGTAGGAGTTAGTCCAACTATTCCCAAGTAAAGTTGCATAGATCAGGCCTTGTGTCATTTTACCTCTTCTAGTCTGCCAACTAAAATAAATAACATTACCAGAGAATATCTGCTGGATATATATTTAAAATAATATTCAAATGATCAGTTTTGGATTCTTTTTCCCCCTAATATGCACACAGAAATAATTCCACATTAGAAGGTATTTTATATCTTCCGTTTGTTATTGGTGCTGGTAGCTGGAAATTGTGATCCTGACAAATCTATAAAGTCCCAGGTTGGGGAAGATAGATTTATAGATAGAAGTGCTCATTAAGTTCAGAGAAAACTCCGAAGGCACAAACTTGTACCTTGTAAAGACATCAGTGAAATAAACTGGCATCCTGTCCAAAATTAGCAAAAAAAAGGAGAAATAGTTTGACATCATGCACTTTGTCATTTAAGTATTTCATTTAAAGTTTTATTTTGTAATCAAAATTAATTGTAAGCTTTGAATGAAACCTGGCAGTTTCTCAAACTTCTCTGGTCAGCATTAAATCATCTGTACTTTGCTGAGTGTGATTATTGTGGTTCAGATTTCTTGGCTAACACTCCTTTCTGCTTGTTCTTGCTGTTGATGTACTATATTAGTCACTTGATTGTTTTCCATCTCTCATAGTTCGTAAAAGTATTTCCCATTTAATATTTTTTTAAAAAGAGATTTGTGGCATGTTAAAAATATCACATAGTACAGTTTAGAAACTAAAAATTGGCCTTAATACACATTCATTTCAGATAACATTCAAATTGATTGTAACCATATTGTATATTATGTCAGTAGTCTTTAATATAAGAAGTTACATCTGCTTTGGAATCCTAAATGTGTATGTCATACTGAGATTACTTGCTTGAACACAGTACAATAGTATGGTTTTGGTGGCATTAATACTTGTTTGTGTCATGCTGTGTCACACAAAATGTTATGTTTGTGTCTTGTATGTTGTGTATCATTGATTCTGGTACAAATATTATTTCAGCTTCGAAATTAGTCCCAAAACTAATTATATATTTGTGTTAGAATTAGGATTTAAACCAATGAAGATTATTACAGTAGTAGCAAGTACTGTTATGAACAGATGATCAAGTTAGTTGATTTTTTATATTGATGGTCTATAATTGTAATAAAGATTGATTTGACTTGATTTGATGATTTTAGCAGATTTTGAAAATATACATAATTTTGAGATGCTATGGTTTTGATTCCACAAAGGTGTTTCATATAACTTGGTGGTATAAATATTATATCTGTCTCATCACTTTAAATAAAAGTATCTACATTCTCTGCTATGATCACATGACAGCACAAAAGTATGCATATGAGACTATGCACATTGCTGTAAAGAGTTGTGGGCAAGTGCTCCAGAGCACCTTTCTGCATTTTAGGATAGTCCTAGTATATACAGAAACAACCCATTTCTACTTTTATCAGTATTTGTTGCAACTAAAGAAATAATGTAAAACTGGAGATAGAAAGAAAAATACTGGTGCTCCGTGCAGAAATAGTATTTTATTCATATTATGTTAAATATGTAATCCAAAACCAACCTAACTTATATTAGAGTCATCCAGCATGTCATTGTTATGAGTAAAATTTGTTGTTTTAGCATCAAATGCAATGATTGGTTTCTGCTATATTTTTAATACTAGAGATAACATACTGAACTCAAAATCTATGCTGCTTTGCATACCTGGTATAGTGGTTAAGGTGGTGGTATAGAAACTAGGAGACTAGGTTCAAAAAGGTTGTGCAGAAACATTGCGTGCGCATGCGCACACTCGTCAGGGCCGGTTTTCAGCACTGCCGCATGTGCAAATGACAGCTGATCATCATGCGCGTCAGAAACTCAGAAGACAAACAGGCAAGGCCGCGTGTGCCAGGCAACATGGCTTCATGTGCCACTTTGGGCACACATTCCATAGGTTCGCCATCACGGGACTAATCACTCTGTCTTGGTCCAACTCATCTCCTTGTGGGGAAAATAGGAGAAAGGTGTATTATGTATGTTCACTGCTTTGAGTTATTTCTAAAGTAATAAAGGGATTTTAAAAACCAATAAATAAACAGAGTTCATGGCATATATAATGCTGAACCATTAGAATTTATTATTCAGTCATCTACCAATGCTTTCTGATACTATCTTTGTATTTTTGTGTCTTTTGTCTGGTTTTTGAGAAAATGTAATGAGCTTTCTCCTTTGCTTTCCTTTTTTTGCCTTTTAGCTAATTTGTGCTGTTATTTTCTCTTCTCCTCCCCCAGTGCATTTTCTTGTAGCTTTTAATTGCATGTACTTGGCCATAGGGAGATAGGACTTCCATGATTATTAAAGGAAACTAAAGGAATTGACTGTGGTTAGCACTTTTGCGAAGAAAAAGCAATCCTGAGTATTAGTATTTTTTTTTCAGTATTCCTAGTGTAAATACAAATTGCTTGGTTCACATATGAGATCCATGTAAGCAAGAGGTCCTGTCTTTTGGTATGGCAGATCTGAAGTGTCAATAGGCTACAATCAACAAGTACTTAAATATAGACCAGAACTTTCTGTATAATAACAAATATTGGTATACAAAGCCAGGAATTGCCTAAATCGTACAGTTAAAGTAAAAAAGGCTGTACAGTAAAAAGTGATAATTGAGCCTGAGTGCTTTGTATCAATTTGTTTTAAATTTTATTTTGATTGTAAAAGATAATTTCTATAAACAGACACACATTTGGAATAATATGCTGGCTTTCCATATTGCTATGAAATGTATTCAGCTATCCATCGTGAAAGATTTTTCTGTCAGCATTGTGTCTATTAAAATGTTTTATCTTTTTTGTCTTGCTTAATGTGTAGAAAAAGTTATTTTTCTGCTCAGATTTATCCCTCTCTTCCCATGAGTCCATACTTTAATTTCATTATTATTCTGATTCATTCCAGTTCCTGTATCATAGTAGTTGCACCAAGAATTATCACCCAGTTAGAAATAGTTAGCCTGATATTTGATATTTATAAAGTAATCTTGATGTCACAATACTGATTTTGATATGTACTAAGAATTCATTACATTGTGAAAAAATTATTTTCAATGGTGTAAGTGCTGCATAAGAATTCTTTCTTTATTGCTTAAGTAATTCATAGTCCATAGAAATGAAATTGTCATTTATTTGCTTGTTCCATTTGGTCTTCTGGGGGTTTGCAACGAATTCAAATAGTAGCTGTTTTAAATTTCTTCCTTTTTATTGTTTTACATATAAATAGTAAGCGAACAGTAGCAAACCAATGGAAGTGATATTTTGAATACTTTTAGAACATACGAGCCATCCTGATTATTCCCTCCTTTTGTAAAAAGAGAAATAAAAAATAGGAACAATATGAAAAACCTGCTTAAAATTTTAAATTATGTTATGTTAATTTTTAACTAGCGAAAAAATAAAGTCGGATGAAATGGAAGCTTCTTATTTAAAAATAATCTTATCAATCCAATAAATGGAAACGGATAACAATTTCTCAAGTTTTTATACACACACAAACTCACTGAACTTAGAGAAACATTTTTTCCTTCTATTCTATCCACCAACTTAGAGAAAAGACAGGTAGGACGACACCCAGTCTTTAAGTAATCCTATTGTGTGCAAATCATGAAAAGCATTTTGTTTCATTAGCCAAGAAGCAGAACAGATATTAGTCAGGAGAAGTATAGATAGCTTCAGTTGAGAAATGCATTTCAGGGTTTAGAAAATAAATTATGTACTCAAAGACTTTGCAAGGCATGTTTCTACTTGTTAAAATGTGGCATAAAAGCAAAGATCTATAAACCATTAAGTAGGAACAGGTTTTATATGAATTCAAACTGGAAATTAAAAGTCATAAATATACTGTCCTTTTAAATTGCTGAGCTTGTTTGTCATTCTTTTAATAGTCAATAATATGTTGGCCTTTCCTTTTTTCACATAGTTTATGTGAAACATAGTTTAACCATAGTTCATTGCTTAAATCTCTACTAGCTGACCTTATATAATACTGTGCATTGTTAAACTTGGCTTAAAATCACTGTCACTACATTTATATATTTTAGTAAGCCATGGTTTTACATTCTTTTCTGAACTCAAGAGTCTACATTAATCAGGTACATATAACATTCTCTGTAATATCAACATGGATGATGTTACCTAGTCAGGTAGTAAAGCATCTGCAAGTTAATAACCAAGCTCAGCACCAAGTACTCCACAGTTCAATCCTGAGCTACAAATATTTTCTTCTGTTGGGATATATAGAGAAGACAAACAATAGGCACATCTGTTTGAGTCATTAATTCCAATTTTAAATTTTCTTTTTTGCTGATACTCAATGTTTAATTCATCTCTTATGCTTTTCTCAAATAAACCTGGTGTTGTAATTAAGTATTCCTTTTAAAATTGGCCTCATTTAGGATAGTCCAATTTAATCAAGCAATTCTGATTTTTAAAACATTGTGTAGAAGCAGAAGAAGCATACATTCCAATAAAATTTCATAAAGTCATAAAGAATTCCAGTCTCATATGTAATTGAATTAAAACACTATAAATAGATTACTGTGTTGCCCAGTACATGTCAGAGCAGATAATAACCTAATCCAAAACTCCTAATAAAAAGATGGTAAAGATTATATAACTTTATTTATCAATTACGTTTGTCGCTTTTAAATTGTGGCTGACTCTAAATGGTAAACATGCTACCTTTGTAAGAAAAGTTAGAACAGTATAAACAGTCAACACTAATAATCTTGATGCCTTGCAAAATACACTTTCAAGGAAACATCAGCTGCAGAATGGCTATCTACATTTCATTCCATGAAGGCATCCTGGAAAAAGCTGGATCTTAATGGTTTTCCTGAGTTCCATAATTTGATTGCATGGGGTAGGAGTTAAAGAATGCTTTCAGATTACCTGATGATAGCATTCTTTTACTGTTTTCTATTAAAATACAGCAGGGTGACGGGGAGGAGGAAGAAGGAAGACAACAGTGAAAAAGCTCTTCCAAAAAATGTTGCTGAGAAAACTGCTTAGAGTCAAGACTGACTTAAAAATGCATGCACGTGTGCACACAGTCATAAAAATCAACACCATGCTTCTATTGCCTCACACAAGCCTTTTCCCCAAATCTGGTGGGCAAAGGACTTTCAAGACACCTGGTACAGATTTAGAATTTAAATAGATTAAATGCATTTAAATAGCTTCAACATATGGGATAAAGTTGGTCAGTTCTGGCCAATATAGGTAGTCCTCAACTTACTAGCACAATTGAGCCCAAATTTTTCACTGCTAAGCAAGACAGTTGTTAAATGTTAACTTTTAATGGATATTCTGATTCCAAATGTGATCATAAGTCAAGGACTACCTGGATGACTGATATTTTATAAGACAGTTAAGCAATGGTTTTATATAACATTTGATTCAGATTTGTACTTTAAGATTAAGCTTTATCTGATCATGATATTAAAAACATTTGTTGATGTATGTCTTTGTTGCATTCGAAGAATTTTAAATTTAGTTGCTCCTGGAGTCACTTACAGGCATAGTTTTCTGTTTCCTCCATGGTATCATTTGCACTAATGAAATAGGTTATAAATCTGGAGGAGGCCATTTATTTCCATAATATCTTAGTGTAATAATAGTCTGGAGTGTATAATGAATTAAAAATACCAGTGTGTAATTTTTACTCTGGTAGGATCTCTCATTTAGTGGTATTCATAAGACACTATTTTGAAATTGTGATGACGAATGACATCCAAAGTGACATGGTACATGCATAAGTGAGATGCCAAAATGACCATTCCCTGAAAACAGATTTGTCTTAATAGGAACCTACAGTTTATTTTAAGATAACCATTCCAGATTTTGGAGTTCCAGTAATACCTATATTACAGCACACTAAAATAAAACAAAACTAAAAAAAAGCTGAAAGCTGTTGGAGATATAAGGAAAAAAAGGAATAACAATCAAAAGAGTTCAATAATTGTTTTGATTTTCCACTTTATGCACTTTTCTATTTAAAAGACTCTTCAGTGTAAATATATAGCTTAGAGTAGCGCCAATTGTTTTTGAAACTGACTAAGGTCATTGGGACCTGGTTCTGCTAGGAAGCCTTAAGATGCTGGATTGCATAGGGCAGTGATGGCTAACCTTTTTGCCATCGCATGCCAAAAGTGGGGGGAGCGTGGTAGGGTCACACACACACGTGCCCACATCCATAATTCTATGACCCCCATGCTCTCCCCGCTTTTGGCACGTGATGGCATGGTGGGCCTGGTAGGCCCGTTTTTTGCTCTCCCCAGGCTCCAGAGCCTTTTTAGGAGCCTGAGGAGGGCAAAATGGCCTTCTCCACACACCCCCGAGGCCCTCCGGAGGCCAGAAACAGTGTGTTTCCTGACTTCTGGTGGGCCCAGAAGGCCTGAAAATCAGCTGGCCGGCACATGTATGCGTGCCGGAGCTGAGCTTGCGTGCCCACCAATACGGCTCCACGTGCCACCTGTGGCACCCATGCCATAGGTTTACCATCACGGGCATAGGGCCTCCCCAATGCAGCTTGTTATTTACCTGTACTAGAGAGTGTTTCCTCACCCATTAGTGTTAATAATGATTAATCATTTTAAATTATTAAATATTATATTGCTTTAAGTCCTGTTGCAACTTGGGCATGCAGCAGAAAATGTCAGTTGCAACTGAAATAGTTTATAAGTTTGAGTAAAAAAATAAACAAAACCTGTTTTGTGCCTATTCCATCTACATATGTATTTTTGCTTTTCTTATTTGCAGATGAAGGCTGCTGATAGAGGATATTTTTAAGAGCTAAGAAAAGTCGTATCATTGATATCAGAGAAACACACTAATCGTCTTTCATGGATGAGCTTTTTCATAATTCTAGGAAATTATTCTGTATTTCTGTACTATTGGAAAGTTTCAGCATGTCAATTTTTCTCTGAATGATATTGCTTAATGCATTGTAAGCCGCCCTGAGTCTCCAGAGAAGGGCAGCATATAAATCGAACTAATAAATAAATTAATAAATAAATAAATAAATAAATAAATAAATAAGAAAGACAAGCTGCTAACTGATTCTAATTAGTATGGTAATCCTGTATTTATAATGTCATATGGTAATATTCTTAGGTTAATAGCTCTTCAGGTTTCACCACGGGTTTCAAACCTTTCCTTCATAACATTGTACCATTAGTACCCTGTGCAGATAATATATGTATAAGAGGACAATTGATATTCACACATACTTTGAAGAAGGCTAATTGAGGTTGCATTGGAAAATCATAGCATAAGAATTTGGTAGCATATTCATATCTATTTTAAAATATATAAAAACTGATTTTAGTATTGATTTGAATTAAGTTGATTCCCAAGGGATTTCTGCAGTTTGTTTTTGCAAAACAGGTGATACTGATAATCTTCTAAAGCAATGAACATGATGTTAATACTTACCTATACTGCATTAAATGTTTAACATGCCAGTATAGACTGATAAATAATAAATTTTGATGAAAGTACAGATCTTCAGCTTTGTTTTAATGATGAAAAAGCAGGATATAAATGTTATAAATAAAATTATATGTGTGTTTAAAAAGATGGGATAAATTGCAACTAACTTTATTGGGTAGAATCTCTGTAATTAAGATGAATGTTTTACCAAAGATCTTGTTTCTATTTAGACTTTACCAATACTTAAAACCGATACTCCATTTAAACAATGGCAAATGGACATGTCTAAGTTCATATGGCAAGGGAAAAAACCAAGAATTAGATAAAAGTTACTGCAATATGCTAAAGAAAGTGGAGGTTTGGATTTATCAATTTATCAATTTTACTTTGTTTTGTCTGGCTTAAAAAGTGGACAATTCTCCTAAATAAGAGGTTACTTGATCTGGAAGGTCATGAATTAAGATTTGGATGGCAAGTCTACTTATGGTATGATAAGATTAAAATACTGATTTCAACAACCAGTTTGCTAGACATTCCATCCTAAGAGTTTGGAATAAATATGAAATAAGGTTCTTTAAAGATACCTCTTTGGTTGTCACACCAAGGTTTCTTTAGAAAAGAAATGGTGGTAAGGCCAGACTTGTGGATTTATGGTCAAACAATACTTTTTAATTATGGTGATCCTACCCTCAAATCAGGGGTGAAATCCAAAATTTTTCCCTACCGGTTCTGTGGGTGTGGCAGGGGACGGATACTGCAAAATCTCGATTCCCACCCCACTCCAGGGGAAGGATGCTGCAAAATCTTCATTCCCTTACCTCCTGGGGGAAGGATATTGCAAAATCTCGATTCCCACCCCACTCTGGAGCCAGCCAGAGGTGGTATTTCCTGAGTCTCTGAACTACTCAAAATTTCCGCTACCGATTCTCCAGAACCTGTTAGAACCTGCTGGATTTCACCCCTGCCTCAAATCCAAACAGAAGTTGGAATTAGAAGAATGTGTCTTCTATTGGTTTATATATTTACAATTGAAAGAAATATTTAAATTAGATTTAAAAAGTTATGGATTTGACTTTGTAAAAAATGAATTGAAACTCTATTGTGTAGAAACAATGAATATATTATTGCTAAGTTTTATAAATTGTGATTGAAATTGAATTTTGAGAATGAATATGTGAACCATTGTATGATCCATGGGCAAAGAATTTTACATATAATATATGTCAAGGTTCCAAGTAATGAATCCAACCAATCCAGCAACTCTGAGACTTTTAGGTTTCTCAAAGAACTGCTTTATTGAGTACATCATTTTGGCACAGTTGAAAAATTAAACCAGCTCTGGCTAATTCCTGTGCTTTCAGTATAATTAAAGAATGGACAGCTCCTTCCCTCCTTGTCACAGGTCACATTGCCCAATTAGGTGTTCTGGTGTCTCCTTGGTAACATCTTCCAATCTCTGTTGGGATGATGTTGGTAGTAAGATAGTAAGTTGTTGATGTCTGGTCTGACATTCCAAGCTCCATCCTCCACCCAAAGTGTGTCAAGCTGAGAAACAGAGAAAAACCTTTACTAAAGAACAGGTACATTAGAATATGATACAACAGTTATAACAGATTTTATTCAAATTTATTGAAGCATAGATTTCATATTAAATATATTAAATAATTCCTTTTGTATTATCAAATTGTCTTGAAGAATCCATGAGCAAGGAATATTCAGAATTGGGAAGAAATGAGATTAGAGATTTGGAATGTTCATCTCACAATTACTTAATCTAAATGATTTTGTTTTGAAGAATTTCTTTATTGAGTAAAGTCTGAATTGTAATATCATTGATAGACCTATAAAGTGTTTTAATAATCCTTTTAGTCCAGGCAAGGTTTAAATTCATAAACGTACTACCTATGAATAATAGTCTACTTTTCATATTTATTAAAATAGATGTTTGATTTTCTTCTATCTCTGCTATAGGATGATGCTGAGGAAACAACAGATGCTTTCACATATTTTTTGTAAATCCTTGGGGATTCCATTTGACATCTTGTTCTGTTTCTCATTTTCTTTTTCCCAATGTAGAATACTTATTTTACATTCAATAAGAGCACATTCTAATTAGACTAGAAAGTGTTTTGTCAGATTCACAGATTGATATATTGTATAGCAGCTAATTCTACTTATAGTGATCTAGTACTTTGTCATTATTTGGATGTCTGGTGCCCTAAAATCCTTAAAATACTATGACGACGACGACTACAACTACTACTATTATTATTATTCATTTGTTTAATCAGTGAAAACTAATACAAAGTGATATAAAGGCCATGCTCAATAAAACATGTTTCCTTTACAGTTGCTAGATAGAATAAATCCTTAGCGTTTACAGAATATTAGTGTTGAATTCAGAATCTCCTGATTGCTATTATTTTTACTCAAGCACTTCAGCAAATGAAATTTGCGATTATACAATGCATTATTTTAATGGACAGCCATCGTTCTATTAGCTGACGCTAAAAATAGTTTTTAGCCAGATTACTCTCTTACGTTGTCAGAAATATTGCTTTGCAAGCATTAAGCTAGATGGAGTTTCAAACAGTCATGAATTGAATATTGCTGTGGCTGAATATTAAATGAAGATATTCCCTTCATATTGGCAGAACTCTGGTTCTCTTATTGTTAGTTCTAAAATAAATGCTATTTGTAGGTGGTCTCCTGGAGTTGAGCAAACAATGCACAGTTATAAAGGGTTATAAGAAATCTCTGAAATGGTTTGGTAAATAATAATATAAATTTTGAACAGATACTATGTACTATTTTTCAAAATTACCAGCAATTTGCTTTAAGTGAGGAGGAGGATGAACTTGTGTAACTTAATATACAGTATAACACAGAAGTGAGTACACCGCCTCACATTTTGTGAATATTTAAGATTATCTTTTCATGTGACAACACTGAAGAAATGACACTTGGCTACGACGTTAAGAAGTGAGTGTACAGCTTGTATAACAGTGTAAATGTGCTGTCCCCTCAAAATAACGCAACACACAGCCATTAATGTCTAAACTGGTGGCAACAAAAATGAGTAAACCCCTAACTTTTTATTTTTTTTATTTTTATTTTAATTTATATGCTGTGATATACTTCTGTGATATACTGTAAAATGCTCACTTGCTTAAAAGCAAATTCTTGTCTCTTTTTTTGGGCAGAGGTTTCTAAATGATTTTTTTTTTTTTAAGAATGTTGCATACTCAGAATCTTTCTTAAACACAACAAAAATGTTAGAATTGACACATTGCTTTGTAATATGCTGGCTTCCCCTTTAATTTTCTGAATTTAAAAAATAAAATAGAATCTGACTCATGCCAAGAGATGTTATAGTGGGCATATTGATTTTTGTAGCTCTCAAATTGTTTATCTTTGCTACACAGAGTAGATGCCAGCAAAAATTAACATAAACCTATAACATATTGTATTATCTGTAATCCATTTGTTGCTGTTCTTGACTATTCACAGTATTTCAAGGAATCTTCCCTAACACCAATGTTCAAAAGCATAAATATTCTTTCTATTTTGGGTCTTTAAAGCTGAACTTTAAAAATTCTGTAGAATGTTACAAGGAAAACCACTGCCTGTACGATCCTGATCTGTGTAGATGTAGATGCATCATAATATTTTAATATTTTTCCAACATCTTCAGTGTTCTACTGAGTGTTCATCTGTGGTATATTTTTTGACTGCTGCTACCTTTACTGTTGCTAGTCAATCATAAAAGACTGTCAAATTCTTCATACTGAATTTTAAGATTGGTTGCTATACCTCTTATATCAGTTTGGTATTCTTTGTATTGAATATTAGTCTATTTTTTTAGTATCGTCTCTGCCCTTCATAATTAGAGCTTCCAGTTGATTTAAATTTTCAGGTATTGAACTACTTTATTACTACAATGTAAATTATTGCTGTTTTTAAATCATGCTCATTTATTTCCAATTGCACTCATATATTAAGCATTTAGATTGAATAAATAAAGAATACATACCCTTTTCTTACTCCTTTGTTCAGTTAGAGTCTATCTGTTTTATCATATTCTCCCCTGACTCTATTTTTCCATTCTTATATATAGGCGCAACGAGATATTCTGGGATTCTCATTTTCCTAAGGAAATTCCACAGCATGACACGGTCACCTTTCTATAATTCATGAAGCACATATTGTCTTCATTATGGTATTATTCCTCAGTTATCCAGCACACATCAGCAATAATGTCCCTTATTCTTCAAACTTTTCTAAAATCAGCTTAAACAACTGGCAACTCCATTTCCGTATTGGGTTCTGATCTATGTCAATTAACCTTAAATATTATTTTGCCGACATGTGAAAGTAAGAGGACTGTATGATAGTTGACACACACTATTAAGTCTCCTTTCTTTGGCATTGGTACATAAGCGACCCCTTCCAACCTGTGGGCCACTGTATGATTCTCCAGATTTGCTAGTATGGTTTGGTCAGAACTTTTACTGATTTTTTTTATATAGCTTAACATATTTCTACAGATATTTCTGCAGATCAAGTCCTGTAGCATTTCAGTTTGATAATTATCTGATCCAATGTCATCTTCCAGTACTACAGGTCTTGTAAGAAAGAACTATCTTCTAAGGTATCTTAGATATTGTTTATTTAAAACATTTATTTAGTCAATCACGGGAGCCTTCCAAACTTCAGGGGAAATGATTTACCATATGTCAGAGGAAAAGGCACGTTTCCTAGATTCCACAATACGTCAGTGTTTAAGGGAAGGGACTGGATGATGCCCACCATATCTGATCTGATAGAATGGGTAGATGTCCTTAGGGAAAGGTGATCCCACAGATAACCTACGCCAATGCCATATAGAACTTTAAAGGTAATAGTCAGCATCTTGATTTTTATCAGAAAAGAAACAGGAAACCAGTGTAGCTCACATTACAGAAGTGTTACATTGGTAAACCCAGCTTCTGGGTGGTCTTCAAGAGCACCCGTATAGAGCATGTTGCAGTAATGCAAGTGGGAAATTATCAAGGCATGAGTGACCATAAGCAATAAAGATATTGGTTCTTTTCAGTTCATTTTCTGAATTAAGACATCATTTGAAAGGCTCTCCTTGTTTTTTCCGTAAGTTTCCGTTTTTGGTATCTTTTCAGGTATAGTAATACTGCTTCTTGTATGAAATTCTTTGTTAAATTCTTTTCTGAGATCTTTGTCTTTTCTTCTTGACAATTTCTAGTGACTTTCAGTTTGTTTGTTTGTTTGTTTGTTTGTTTCTCTTTCTGGATCTTTGGCAGGAATGTGGTGGGATGTTCCTTTTATGCTCATGTATGCTAGGAACCTCCCACTGCCATAGTGAGACAATATAGCAGGACTTGACAAGAACTGTATATTTTATTATTGTTGTATAAAGTTATAATTTATTAACTCTACTTCAGAACACATCAACTATCCCTCAAAGTATATCTCTGTATTTATTAAGATTTAATATGCCATTGTGAAACAACTATAAATCTTTTACCTTTAATGGGAAGAGATATAAAGAGAAATTAACACATTTGTCAAACTTTCGCTGTGAAGTTCCACTAATCTACTTGGAAATAATTTGGAATTACACAGATATAGATTTAGCTATAATTGGTGTCAAGTACACTGTGGTATAATATAGAGAAATCCTTTTCTTTAAAACTACATTTATTACATGTAATAAATGTATAGCATATCATTCAAAGACACAGTACATGGAATAATCCTCTATTATCCTCTATTATTAATATAATTCTTGATGTTATGATAGATATCTGTCACTCAAAATATAGCTGAAAAGGATGTAGGTATATCAAGTAGTATAAAAGTCATATTTAACATCTGGTGGATTTCTACTCAAAATAAGGCAACAACAGGACAAGGGCAGGCTGTGTTTGTTGATATCTGAAATTGAATTCCAACAGCAAATAAGAAACCTGGACTAAATTTGTGTTTAGCAGAGGAACAGAGGAGCATAGTATCCAGACGGAGTCTACTATGGTAAATCTTATATATCTTGTTATCCAATAACAATTACGATAATTACAAAAGCTTCACCATATCACTATAAAAGGATAAAATGAACATTTCCTTTCTTCCATGGTTTATTGGAATGATTTAACAACACTTTATAATTTTTATACATCCTTTTATACATACATTCATTTTAACATACAGTCTAGCAAAACAAACTTAGGTCCTTTCACAAATTCTTGAGCCACTTCTATCTTCCAATATGTGGAAATTGCAGTTCCTCCCTGATGGTTTTCAGGAAAGACATAAAATGAAAGTGTTCTCTAGAACATTGCATTTATAACCACAATTAAAATTTATAATGTGGCTGGGTTTTGCTCACAGAGTAATTGCTTGCTATATAATTATTTTTTTAATGACATGGTTTTAACTGATATTTTGGTTAGGGATATACACTAAACCTCTTGGAATCCATAATGAGCCAGAGGTGTATAAGTTAAATAAATGAAAAGCTTCCCTTTGGGGAAAAGTAAAATGACAGAAAATGGAGAACTGCTCTTTGATTTGCCTTCTGTGGTAATTTGTATCACATAAAAATAATGTTTTTAAAAATAATGACAGCTTTTAGTATTTACTTTGCCACTCCTCCTCATTTGGTATCTCAGCCACATTTGCAAAAGTTGCTTGCCAACATTTCTGCCCATCCCATTTTTATTTTAAACAATCATACCCCACCCCTGATTTTGCTGGAAGCAGCAAGGATCCTATGACATGAGGAGTTTCAATTTTCACCACCAGAGGCCATGATGGAAGTCATAC
This sequence comes from Stegonotus admiraltiensis, assembly GCA_032468215.1. Taxonomy (NCBI): domain Eukaryota; kingdom Metazoa; phylum Chordata; class Lepidosauria; order Squamata; family Colubridae; genus Stegonotus; species Stegonotus admiraltiensis. The sequence continues at coordinate 92,697 of JANHZT010001753.1, read as the reverse complement.
ATTGCTAATTTTTCCCAATCTAATGTATGCAGAATCATTATGAAGTAAGTAGCCTTATTATCGGCAATGGTTTCAAATCTCTGTGTCTAATATACTTTTCTATTTGGAATAGGTTCACATGACATTAAACTTACCTTCATTATGACTTCGCGCAAGCACAAGGGGTATCAGCTTCCTTTAAACTAAGGATACTGTTTGTCAATGGCGTGTTGAGGAATACACATGGGAAGGGTGGGTGAAATTATATTGGCTTTCAATTCATTAAGATTTCATTAAAATTATAATTCATGTGATGACTTATCAGATATTAATAATTACCTCCTTCTACATTAACAGTTACAAAAATTTTAGAGGTGCCTAGAATTCTGCACATCTAAAGCTTTTGGAGATTACATTTGTCTTTGAGGAGTCAGATTGTGCACTTGTGGATTAGTATGTTTCTTATGAAAGTTCCTATGGGAAGTTGCTTCAACTCAACAGATTGATGTAAGAGAATCATAAAAGCCAGATTATATTTTTAAGGAAAGGATGAATATTTGTGCTAAATATTAGTATTTAAATATGTATACTAATAAATATTAGTATACATTATATAGATAAATACATGTTAATGGCCATTGGAAGAAGGAAAAAGCTCCACATCCAAGACCTTGCACAATGTTTGACAAAAGAATTAGTTCGACTACACTAAACATTTATGAAAACTGTTCCTAAGGTATGGGCCTGGATCATGATGCTTGAAAAATAATAAATGAAAAAATAATTTTCAATTACTTTTTGCACATAAAATTTATTCTTCAATCCTTTGTACTTTTAATTTTGAACCATGTTAAGTCCCACATATAGATATTTCTTAAGAATTTATTATGGATTTTCAGCTTCTAAGAAGCCTAGCTAAAGTACTTGCTTATTTTGGCTACTAATTTAATCAATTATGAATCATATATTACATCCCTGTCTCCACTCTTACCCAAGAACTTCTGCCTTCCTCCTAGCAGAACCACAAAGCAGACTGTAATTGGAGCAAGTGACAGATAATCTCTTTAATTTGCATGTGCACAAGAAGGCAACCATATTAAATCTAAATTCTGACATCTAGCTGATGCTTGTTGGCAATTATCTTTTACATAGCAATCTCCAGATTAGACTTTCATAAAAACCAAGAATTACTGTTTCTATAATGTTCGCTTTTTATTAGAAAACTGGAAATTATCTTTATATTGTACAATAGGATAGTTGAATGTAGAACATGGAGATTCTCTTCTATTCCATTTCTACTCTCTTCTATTCTCAGAGTTGTAATGTCCAAGTCCAGTGGCCTTATGCATTATTTAAATGTTTTAATGATTTTTAATGAAGATACTTGTGATTGTGTTATAAAATTTAACTAGATATAATAGAAGGGATAGAATTACTTTGATAAGTATTTGTTTTAAGAAATCTTAGTTAAGAAGCAGTTTTGCACATGTAGTTTTCTAGAGTAATAATAGAAGACAAAGGCTCTTCGATCACTGGGTTTAATTATTGCATTACATTGTTAGCTGTGGCTTACACATTACATTGACTGTTCATACAACAGACTAATTCAAAACCAAATTATGGTTTAATGTAATTTGTGATCCCATATGTTTTCCTAATTGGCATATAAGAATTTATTGATTGAACCTGAGGGGTAACACAGTATATTTGCTTTCCTGCATAGCATCAATGACTTTGTCAAAGGATATGTGTCATTACAGTGTTACAAAGTTTATGTCAAATTGTGCATTGTATAAACAAGGCAATGATAATACTATTGTATTCTTCATCATGAGTATTGCATTTACTGTAATTGTTCTTTTAGTAGATGTAATATTTTATTAACGTCTGCAATCAATTCAGTCTCAAAACCCTCACCAATTTTAAAGCTACTAAATCATACTGAGGCAAAACAGTAGATGGTTTCATGAGATATATTGCAATTACATTATCATAACTTTGTCACATTTTTAAGTACTGTTCTCATCAGTATATAGTTGCATACATCTCAAACTACAGTGGCTGTGTAATTGCTTTCTCCTAAGATTTTCCCTGTGTACAGCCATATAAATACTCAGAGACTGTTTCATATAGTCTTTGCATTAACTATGGAATTGGGACTAGGATTTTCAGTACTAAACAATGCAATCATAAGTGTGATGTCACATGACCACATCACTTAGCAGCAGCAATTAAGCAAGAGCTTCATGTGACCATGACTTGTGACTTATTGCCATCTTCCAGAAAGCAGTCATTGAGGACTTCCAGTAGGGAAAAATAGCAGGCTGAACATCTCTGTAACTGAAGTCTCAAGGCTGGAATTGCAATTGGGTGAGGTGCCAGTCCTGTGGGGCTTCTCTAGAGAAAATGAAGAGATCAGTCACATGTGCTCTGGATGGCCACTGCTCACAAGAAAGCTGGAGAGTCTGAAAGAAAAGAAATTATATAATTATTTGAAGAAATTAAAGCTGGATGTAAGAGCCACAGTCATTCACTTAACAACTCATGAAACTAGAGGTCCATGCTTAATGACAGAAATGGGGATTGTTGATGGTGGGGCAATAAACAAGTCCTGAAGGGGACAGTTAAAGAAACTGGATATATTTAGCCTACAGAGGAAAGGACTGTGGGAATATAAAATAGGAGACTTCATATTCTCGTGACTCCAATAGATTACTCTTTACAGAAGCTGTTACTGAACAGAAGGCCATACCATCACTTAACCTTTTCATTGACACCATCCAGTGTCAATGGGCACAACCTGGCTCCATATCAGCTCCCAGTGGCCTGGACAAAAAGCTGTATACTGTAGAACAGGAACTCAAGGGCCTTCTCAAGCTTCCCGCGGTCGACGTTCCCATGGCCAGCCTGACCTCTCCTAGCATTCTCCCATCGCACAGAGGACAGACGGGCCAAAATTTCTACACATAAGACCCACCAGGTTGCCGTGTGAGCTATTAAATCCACTACAGCAGCGTCCTTTGCCAGAACGTCACTTATTTGGCTGCGCCAGATGCAGGCCAGAGAGTCCCCTGAAGATGCTCCTCTGGACCAGGACATCAATAAGATGACTGCTGCTACGGAATATGCCGCTGATGCAACTCAGCCAAATTCGCTTCATGCGCCCTGGCATCCAACATCACATCGCGACGTCTCCTCTGGCTGCGCCATTGGCAGATGAACATGAGGACCAAATGGCGCCTGGCTGCAGCTCCCTTCAGGGGCGGGTCCCTCTTCAGGAAAGCCTTGAACCCAATCCTGGTAGAAGGTAGGGACAAGAGAAAGGTCCTCCCATTTGCCTCCAGACGGTCCAATAGACGGTCCACCTTCCCCTATTGGAGACAGTCCTTTTAGTCTTCCAACCCCAGGTTCCAAACCCCAGCCCCTCAACAACTGTTTAATCAGTCGGCCAACAGGTCCTCCCATGACAGGCAGTCCTTCAGAGAGCACACTTGCCAGCCTCAGCCCAGGCGACCCTTTCAGGGCTCCAATTTTCATCCCTACCATAGAAAATAGTGATCCCGCTCTCCAGGGGCCCATTGATGGTCGTCTCGCTGATTTCTCGACCACCTGGCACTCTACGACCACTGATGCCTGTGCCATTCAAACGGTCTCCCTAGGAGTCACATTGGAATTCATTTGTGAACCCCCAAGGCGTTTCATCACTTGTTCCACATCCACTGACCCTTCCAAGAGAGCTCTAATGGAGGCCAAAATTCAGCACCTCCTGGCCATTCGGGCCATTGAGCCAATCCCCCCAGAACATAACAGTGCTGGCTTTTATTCGATTCTTTTCTTGGTACAGAAGAAGTTGGGAGACAGCAGAACCATATTGTATTTGAAACGTCTGAATGCCCATATACGGTACAGGCATTTCAAGATGCACACCCTGCATACTATTCTGGGCAGCATAAGACATGGAGATTTTCAGTCATCAATAGTTCTCCAGGAGGCTTATCTCCATGTTCCCATCAGACCATCCCACAGGAGATTCCTCAGATTCTGCTACAAGGGGGCCCATTTTCAATACAGAGCCATGCCCTTCGGACTTTCTTCCGCCCCTTGTATATTCACCAAACTCCTGGATGTAGTGGCAGCTCATTTAAGAGCGTCACTGGTCAGAGTGCAATGCTACCTGGATGACATTTTAATTCAATCTTCCTCATTCCAACAGGCAAAGATCTCCAGGTAACGATCACGGCCCTTCAGCAACACGGTTTCACCATGAATTGGGAGAAGAGTCAGCTAACTCCCTCCACTGAATTGGTCCACCTCGGGGCCCGCATCTACACAATGTCTGGCCTAGTCTTCCTGTTGCAGGAATGACAAGGCAACATCCAGGCCATGGTGCCACAGGTGAGGTCTCTAAGGAGGGCACCCCTACTGTTGCTCTCTCAATTGTTGGGCCAAATGATCTCGTGCTTGGCAATCGTTCCTTGGGTGAGGTTGCACTCATGATCACTTCAGTGGCTTCTTTTGCCAGGCAGAAAGGCGGTATCAGCAACTCCAATACCCAGATCAGGGTTCCCCTGAAGGTATTCAAATCCTTCAACTGGTGGACATCCACAGCTCTGGCAAGAGGTTCCCTTTTCCATGAGCCTCAGTGTCTGATTCTCACCACGGATGCCAGCCTGTTTGGCTGGGGCACTCACTTAAATGCCCAGGTCACTCAGGGGCGTTGGACGGCCAAGGACCTTCTCAATGACATCAATTGGCTGGAGTTGCATACCTCCCATCTCGCACTCTGCCACTTCAACGCCAACTGTCGGGGTACCATGTGCTTCTCTGGACAGCCAACATCATGACAAAGGCCCATGTGAACCGCCAAGGTGGAACACGCTCCAGGATCCTAATGAGCGAAGTTGTGCAAAGGGGACTATGGGCAGAAAGACATCTGCTTCTGCTGCAAGCAGAACATATATCAGGAACCTCCAACACCTGAGCAGACTGGCTGAGCAGAACTACCATCGACCAGGCGGAGTGGCAACCACATCCCACTCTCTTTCTGCAAATTGTGTCATGCTTCGGCCATCCTCAAATCGATCTTTTCATCAGTCCAGAGAACGCTCATGTTCCTCACTTCCTCACCAGGTTCTGGACACCGGGGACCAAGGGGACCAACACCCTCCGCTGCAAGTGGCCTCGGGCCTCGTTTACGCCTTTCCTCTGATACCCCTGATACCGAGGGTTGTGCGAAAAATCTTGGAGGAGAGTGCAGAGGTCATCCTTGTCGCTTCATATTGGCCTCGACGGGTGTGGTTTGCGGACCTCATGGGTCTCTCAATCAAGTGCCCATGTAGGATCCCTCTGGATCAGATCTCCCTTCACCAGGGGGCCATCTACCATCCAGACCCTCAGTGGTTCCAGTTAGCCGCCTGGCACTTGAAAGGGAGATCTTGAAGAGGGACCACTTCTCATCCAAAGTTATATCCACCCTCCTCGCTTCTCACAGAAGGTCCACCACCCATACATATGATGCAACATGGTCTTCATTTCATTGCTGGTGTGTCTCCTTGGAGATTGACCCCATGGAAGTGTCGATTCCGCAGGTGCTGGACTTCCTTCAAGCGGGTCTGGACACTGGTTTAGCAGTCAACACCCTACGATGATAAGTTGCGGCATTGACAACCGTTCTCACCAGCAAGGATCATGGTACGCTGTCTCAACATCCACAAATTCATTGTTTTCCATGGGGAGCTTCCAACCTTTGTCCTCCACCCGTCCACAGGTATCCCTCCTGGGATCTTTGTCTCGTCATTCAGGCCTTAACGGAATCACCTTTTGAACCACTGTCCTTCACCAATTTCTGACCTTCAAGGTTGCCTTCCTGGTCGCTGTCACCTCCGCTCGCAGGGTGTCCAAGCTTGCAGCCCTTTCTATACGCAAGGACTTGTGCATATTTCATTCTGACCGGGTCGTTTTGTGGATGGATCCCACCTTCCTCCCGAAAATCAACACCTGGTTTCACAGGGCTCAAGAGGTTGTGTTACCCGACTTCTGCCCCAGGCCTTCTCATCCCAGCGAATGACGTTGGCATTCTTTGGACATTCATAAGGCCTTGGAAAGGTATATTACCAGGACAGCTCCGTTTCGTAAATCTGAATCATTATTCATTTCCTTTCAACCAAGTTCCCTGGGCTCGAATGTGTCTTCTTCTACTATCGCTCACTGGCTTAAGGCCTGCATTTCCATGGCCTACGAACGAAAGAACAAGATTCTTCCTGGCCATATCACGGCGCACTCAACGCGTAGTGCAGCCACCATTGCTGCTTGGGCCACCCAGGCTCCTCTTCTCGAGATCTTGGAATTTTGGGAGTAACAAGGTACTCCCATGTGACACCTCTCCTGCGTGAGCTGCACTGGCTTCCTGTGGTTTTCCGGGT
>JANHZT010001753.1:23741-44330 GCA_032468215.1 Stegonotus admiraltiensis | reverse complement strand
AAATTTGTTTTGTGGGATTTTAAATTCGGCCAAACCTATTTAATATTTTTAAAATGGTTTTAATTTTTGTATATATGGTGTATTTATCTTGGCTGTGCACCGCCCTGAGTCCGGCTGGAGAAGGGCGGTATATAAATTTAATTAATTAATTAAATAAATAAAATAAAATAAAATAGATATAAAATATTAATTTCAGCAACAAGTTTGCACTTGAGGATTTAGTTGCAGTAAAAAAATCAGAAATGACATTGGAGATAATCCTTTTTTAAAATGTTTGCAAAGTGCTGAAGTAAATCATTCTCATTTGTCCATTTACTTTTTTTAAAATATTCTGAAATATATTAATTAAAATGTAGTATTTTCTTCAATATTATATTAAATTATTAGCTTTTGAAGATTTTACTTTTCTTCTTATGCAATTAACTGTGTAAATTCATAGATTGCTAGTACTATTAGATCAAATAACAAAGAAAATAAAAAGCCATGTTCTTCCAAGACTTGTTGCTTTCCGAAAGCTGTGTAATTTTTATACAGATGGCAGGTTTCAAATAACATTTGGCTGAGCTGGGAAGTGTTAGGGACATTTGTTTGTGTCAGAATGATTCTAGTAATCATGGTTTTTGTCAAGCTCCAGCAGGTTTTGTGGTTCTATTGCCTGGGCCTATAGCCAATGTGCTGTGTAGAAATAACTTGTGACAGAAAGAGTCAGTATATTAAGCCACATTTTAAAAATTCTGGATTCTGATGTTTAGTTCAGAGAGATAACACATTTTCAATTCTAATAGTTACTGCAGTCATTTTGATGTCTTCTAAACCTACCAATAATTTATTGGTAAGAGTATGTTGTGTAGTGTGTGTCTCAAATTTTCCTCAGTATACATGTGGAAATCTGTGTTTCTTATGACATTTAAATTGGTGCAGCTAAGAAGATTAAATTACTATTGTGCTACCTATTGCAAAATATTTGAAAAGTAAATGTTTCATTGGATCTGCAAAATGTAGGAAATTGCTATGGCAAAAAAAATATCAGCATATAAAGGAACATTGAAACACTACGATCAAAGATAATTTTATTCAAATCTACTCACCATTTACAAACTATAAACAATGATTTTCCAAATAGATCTGTATCTTCTGTACAAGAGTCATTCTGGATAGAAATACTGAATGTGAATATTTAAAATATTTGAAATGTTTTCTAAAATCATGTATGTATGTTTGTATGTATGTTTGTATGTATACTGAAAGTTTTGTTCCTTGTTTTTTAATCCCTATATTATAATAATCCCTATATTTCTATAATTCTTTCAGAGCAAAATAAAACCACAAAATAGAGTATAAGGGGGCAACTTTGGCTGTTATGCATATTTTTTATGATGTACCATTATAAAGCAATCATGTATTAATAGTGGTGCAATTACTGTAAGATCTTAAAAGCAAAATTTATGTGTGGGTATCATTTGTTGGTAATTAATACTGGTTGATTAATATACAGCTATATATGGCCCAGCAAATTTGGAGATGCATATTTAATGATAAAGTTGCCCAAAGCAGGTTTCTAGATGTTTTTGTTTTCGATACATAATTATTTTATTTTAGATAATCCTGTTTGGGAAAATTCACTAAGTTCCGTTTTGAACAGGAAACAAATACTGTATTAGGCAGCAGCATGAACCTGAAAAAAGTTGTTTTCAGAAGCTGCCAGACTGCCCTTCATGTGACACCTGTTTGCCTTTGAATCTAGTACACCTTAATGTTGAGCCTATACCAGTCAGAAAGCAGATAGTATATTTGTTTTCATATGTATGCCTTTTTTTCTACTTTTCTTATAACCGCTTTTTTAAACTTTTTTGATATATAAATATGCCTCTGTGTTGCTATAGGCAAAAAAAAACCCCATCAAGGACTAAAAAAAATACATAATTGGGCGTATATTGTACATCCTATGTAATCTGCTTTCTCCTCAAGATGTAGACCACCACCAGAAGGCCACAATGTAAAATGTAAAAATGAGGAAAGCACAGTTATGTAAAGTATGACAAAATGTATACAGATTATTATGGTGGTTTGAATTATAAAAAGAATAACTGGGTTCTTGGTAGACCTTAAACTACAATTATTCTATATGATTGGAGAATAATTGTATCAATTCAGCAATTTCATTGCTGCATCTTTCTCTGAAACATGCTAATTATAAAATAAACATGTAGTTAATGCAGAACCATGATTTTAATTGTAGACAAATAGCTGTCTCATAGGTATATTAAAGCTTTGATTTTATTGTAGTTTATCTTTTGCAAACAAGCAGAGTTCAAAAGTATATCCCTGAGGTGGTCAATCCACATTGACATTGATTTTCTTTGTGGCATTTTAACCAATTTTAAGGCTTATCTCCAGGGAAACTCAGAGGTTATGCAAGGTCTATACTTTGCCCGTTTCTATTGTGTGCTCATCCTTTTAATGAAAACAGCTATACACAGTCTATATTTTAAAGGAGTTTAAATTGAGTAAATGTTAACTTTTCTCTTGTGTTTCCTTAGGACAACTTTATAAATTAATTACTCTGATATTCAAGTATTGGCAAATAACAGAAATATATTTTTTTCATGCATATCAAACAGGAAATTGTTGCATAAACTATCATTCATATATGAAATATAGATTTCTTTCCTCCCAACACTGTTGGAATGAATTCCTACAGTAATCACCTCTTACTGAAGCAATTGCATATTTATATTGTGCTTACTATTTCACCCTTTCCAGTTGCTTGAAATATCAGCCCTTAAAGAATTGTAACATTGATGTGGAAATATTTCATGCAAGTGGGTTGATTTGTGCAATAAGCCAAGTACAAATTTCACATCCTCCCATATAAAACACTGTTATGGGAAAGATTTTTATAAATTATCCCTTAGAAAAAGCAATAGAACTCTTAATCATTTATCCCAATATAAATGTCAGAAACTTTGATATGCAAAGTATTTCAGTTTCATCATTCTTATTTGTATGTCAGTGGAGTTTCACAACAAAATATCTCAAAAAGATGGACAGATAAAGTTAGGACTCTTCATTCTTTTGTGCTTCCTTTCCACTATACTGTAATTTCTTTTCTCCGTGGAGCTCAGTTCAGTGAAAGAATCTCTTTCTGTTTAACTTGCAAGTAGAGAAAATGCAATGACCATAGTTCAGATATCAGTGTTTGTGTTGAGAATGTTTTCCTACCCTTGATCACTTTGAAGTCAACAAATTGTATTTGTATATTAAATATATATTAAATTTATTTAAGCATAAGACTAATTTTATAGCCATACATTTTCTCTTCTCTTGCATTATATTTATATAATTACCATATAATATGTATATTCTCTTCAATAAAAGAGAATATACATACCGTAGCTCAGAGTTGAACTTTGGAGTCTTTAGTGCTCTAAGCCGGTTGCTTGCAGCTGCTTCATTATCCAGTTAGGTGGTAATATCAGTACTAGTGAGCATGGGGTTTCCTCCCTGTTGCTTGCCATTCCAATGTTTCCTCCTTGGTAGTTCTCTACTTAGGGTATCGTTTTTTCTTAATTTTTTGTCTAGTGTTTATCCCTACTTATCTGGGTGTTGGTTGCTGGGGAGGATATGTTCTGATCTTTTTGTTTCCTTCTTAGCTTTTTATTGTCTCTTTTGAATGGTGTGTAAATGTGGTTTATTTCTTTGTCTGTTAATTTGTCTGAATGAGAACCTTCCAGGAATTCCCTACACAGTTTTCCGTTGAAACTATGGTTGAGTTTGTCTATGTCTTGTGAGATTAAGGAGTTTTCATTATGTCTTCTGATTTCTGATTGGTATTTATGGATATCCTCTGCTAATCTTCTGCCTGTCGGCCCTACATGGTGACTGTATTTATTCTGTGTTATTCAATACTGTATTATTGTAACATCCAGCAGGACATGCTATTGTACAAAATCAGGGGACAAATCCCACATTGATTAGTACTGATGATGTTACCTAGTCAAGTAGTGAAACAGCTGCAAGCAAACAACCAAGCTCAAGACGGTATCCAAGACTACATAGTGTGATTCTGCCAGTGGAATTGTTTCATATCAGAATGTATTAAGTATATCTGTATTAACAAAATTTATGTTTTGAGAACAGTTTTGTAGTGTTCAGTTGCTCATTGAAGGTAGCCTACAGAGACAGAAAATATAGCAATATGTACACATTGAGATTGAGGAATTTGAACTACATTAATGAAAAACTATTAAGTTACAAGTTTGAATATTTTACAATATAAACATCTTTTTTATAAATTCATCCAGAGTAAAAACTTTTAGAAAAACTCATTAACATTTATCAGTACCTAGCAAACAGTTTCCTATGCAGCTAGGTTCTTCTCTCAAGAAGCTTTTCCTATATATATGAAAGTAAAGATTTAATTTTGATCTCCAGATTAGGCAATAATCATTTACATTGTCATTCTCAGGTTACTTTTCAACAGAATTATAGCAACACATTACTTTGATAAATCAAATTGATTTATTTTTTAAAAAATGGCTTTCTTTACTAAGTAATAAATATGCTCAGAAAATCAATGATATCCCAACTGAATAGACCAAGATTTTTACATATCTTGGAATTGATTTTGAATCTACAGCTGCTTAGAATTAACAAATGGCTTGAAAAGCTGTTGTTGTATGCCCAAAAAGCTTCCAATGCTATAATTAATTTTCCTAGTTCTAACACTAGTTAGAAATATCAGCCAAATCTAATTTTCCAGGAAGGATCATTAGTTAATTTAGTCCTTGCTGACAAGTTTATCTCTTCTTAAGAAAAATACATGACCTTGGAATTGTCTTACTACAGCTCTTTAGTCCAGTCCCAATGGTAGCCAGAGTCCTTGATTCAGATCTGTAAAAGGACAGAAGTTCTGCAAAGGTTCAAATAATTTTTATGGGAGATTTTACAGTAGGCCACTTCTATCTCTGTCCTACAAGGTGGGAGCATTTATATTGCAAGATTCAATGTTTTACCTTGAATGAACCAGGATGATGAAGGAAAATTCAGTGATATCCCATGTTCAAAGCACCTTTGTCCACATTCACATGAGACTATCAAGACCTTCCATCTGTCTTGCTATGCTACACTACTCCTTATACTTATACTTGACACTCTGAATTAATATTCCCCCTTGTTACTAAAGGATTGAGTTGATCTAAAATGGAAGTTGTGCAATTTTTACAAATGGATTAATCTATTGAAATATTAAAGTTGTTAAATACTGCTGGTTTTCTTAGTAGAATTCTTAAATAGAAAATACTTCTAATATATTCTTCAGTGATACAAAAGTTTAAGTGATTCTATAAATTTGTCTTATGTAGAAAGTTTGCCAACATTTAATATTTCTCATTAACTTTTTGTCCCTTTTGTATGGTAATTCTTCATTATGTTTTATTAATTCATAACTGTATTGCTTTCATTTTGGTCTATGGTCATAAATAAAATAAGTGAAAGGACTTTGGATTCTATAAACATTACCTAGTAAATTCAGTAGTAATATATATTGTTTGCCTCTCACTTTGTTATTGCCACCTATAAAAGATAAGTATATTGTTGAATGCCATTAAGTTTATTCCTCACCACTATCATTATATGGGTGGACTATACTAATTCATCTTCTGACCACTCAATTTAATAAATGTAATTAGGGATGCAGTGCAAGCAAAAACAGACATCATCTCACTTTCTTGAACAAATTGTAATGAAGATATAGTGCTCTGGTATTACAGACACTTTATAAGGTGTTATAAAACATAAGTGAGCCATGCTAAAGATTGCTTAGAAGAATATAATTACATAACACTGAAGATTTCTGTTTTGCCTTATTTGTTGGCTTCAGTGATATTGTGTAGATGATTCACATTTTTGGCTGTGACCTTAACATTGAGGTCCCCAAGTTAATGGTTTTCTCGTGTTGTGGAACAGCCTATTTTTTACCTTAGTTGTCAGGTGATCATTGATATGTTGCAAGATTAGGATGTTAGTATTTTCAAGGAAAATTTGAATCTGTTGGTCTGCATCCTTCTTCTTCTTCTTCTTCCCTAGTTCCATTAGAAAGATGAAGAGGTAGTCTCTTCTGCAATGCTAATCTGACACATTCTGTTTTATTTCAGATACCTGTAGTGACTTGAACTCTGAATTGCAGAGAGTGCTGACAGGACTGGAGAATGTTGTCTGTGGGAGAAAGAAGAGCAGCTGTAGCTTGTCTGTGGCAGATGTTGACAGGCATATTGAACAGCTCACTACTGCCAGTGAACACTGTGACTTGGCCATTAAGGTGTGATAATATTAATGTTAATCATAACTGTTTATAGAATGTAATGTAATTGGTCCACATGTATCATTTATTTGATAAAGAAGCATTCATTTGTTTGTTTGTTTGTTTGTTTGTTTGCTTGTTTGTTTAACAAATGTCTGTGGCTGCCCATTTCACACATAGGCGACTCCAGGTAGCTTATAACATCTAAAAACCCACCAGATAAAACCTATAACCCTCCCCAACACACAGAGACAATATACCACCCCATGGCAGCAAGCACACAATCAAATCAGTCACTTGATTGGCTTCATTTCCATTCATGGTCCATGTCCCTGACAAAGCCATGTTTTTAGGGCCTTTTAGAAAAGCAACATCATGGGGAGTCATGTTTATGATTATGCACTGAATTGGTCTGGGGTACTGCAACCTCGCCCATGACCAAAGAGGGTAATTCTACAAGAGCCAAAGAGGCCTAACCCATAACCACTTCATCTTGCCAGGATTCTGTTTTAGTCTGTTGCTCCTCATCCAGACCTCAACATCCTTCAGGCACCAAGAGAGGGTAGTTGTAGCATTGGTTAACTCACCATGGTCAGAGATGTACGGCCAAACATCATCAACATATTGATGATATCTTATCCCAAGGAGAGATGGATGATTTCCCCCAGTGGTTTCATGTAGATGTTAAACAGGAACAGATAAAGTACTGACCCTTGATGGACCCCTCAAATCAAGGGTTCAGACCTCTTGCCCCCAATCAACATCAACTGAGAATGGTCCCAGAGACATAATGCAGTGCGCCCCACTCCAACCCAAAGTCATTTCAAATGGATACCATGGTCAGTGTTATAAGGTCAAGTCTAGAGATCATGAAAAAGAGCAACCAGTGCTGTTTCCGTCACATATCCTGGCCTGATATGTACCTTATATATCATTTTATAGATTTTTCAAAACTTGTACACTTTCTAAACCATTTTAAGAGATAATAAGGAAGGTAGACGTCATATTTGAATTATTATAAAAAGTTAATAATTATCAAAACAAGTGTCATGTTTGTGATTTTCTACAAGCTATATTTCTTGTTCAAACAGGAAAACTCTATTGTATAAAAATTGTTTATTCCAAAAGGATTTTGTTTTATACCTTTTTCATACTTCAGAAATGAAGTTCATTCATGCATCCACAATCTGAGAAGCTCAGAGAAGGCTCCTGAATTTTTATTTAAAGGTGATATGTGTAGGTCACCTTTAAATCTGTGCTGTTATATAAAATACCAAGTTAGAAAAGAGAAGTTGTGGATAGTAATAGAAATTAGAATTCTAATGATACATTTAGAAGATATTTAAGAGGGAAGTAACATGTTGGTCAAAATATTTTAAAAATATTTAGAGAAATTTTCAAAATGAGCCCACCATTACGATAATACAGAAACATGTCTTCCTACAAACAGTTAATTAGTTATTAGTTAATCAATGTTCCTGCCACTTTTACACACATACTCAGAATTGAATGATCATAGTTCAGCCTTAGCTTAGTGTGCACTTTCAATAAGAAATAATATTATTGCAACTGTGTGCATTTTAACTGGAATAAGGGGTATTAAAATTGCACAAATTTTGGCTGAATTTATACATCTTGACTCAAGCTAATTTTTAAATGCTAATCACATGCATGATTGAGTTTTATTAGTGACTAAACATGTTGAGTACTATATACCCTGGTTCCCCCAAAATAAGACATCCCCTGATAATAAGCCCAATCGGGTTTTTGAGCGCATGGCAATAAGGCCAAGAGCTTTTTCAGGGTTCAAAAAAAATATAAGACAGGGTCTTATTTTCGGGGAAACACGGTATTACTTTTGTATATGCAGGTAAGTTTACAGGTAGTCCTCAACTTATGACCACAATTGGGACCAGAACTTCCATCACTAAGCAATATAGTCATTAAGTGTGTGGAAGGATTTCATTTTGGTCACATATTCACCTTTTCTCAAAGAAAAGTACTAAATCCTTCTTCTGCCACTTCATGTGATTGGGGCTTATGAATAGCCATGGCGTAACATAAGCATGATCTTAGTCATAGAAATCACTTTTGCTATGACTATAGCAAATGCAATACATGCAGTCCTTGACTTAAAACAGTTCACGTAGTGATCATTCAAAGTTACAACGGCACTGAAAAAAGTGACTCATGATTGTTTTTTACAGTAACGACCTTTGCAGCATCCCCATAATCATGTGATCAAAATTCAGATACTTAGCAATTGATTAATATTTATGACGGTTGCAGTGTCCTGGGATCATGTGATCACGTTTTGCAACCTTCTGACAAGGAAAGTCAATGGAGCATCCCAATTCACTTAACAGTTGGGTTACTAACTTATCAACTGCAGTGATTCACTTAACAACCGAGGCAAGAAAGGTCGTAAAATGGGGCAAATGTTAAATTGTCTCATTTAACAGAAATTTTGGGCTCAACTGTGGTCAAGTCGAGGACTATCTGTTTTGCCCATATCTTCGGGCAGTTTTAGAATTCTCTATCTTGAAAAACTTTGGCAACAGATTTTTGTCTCTTGCTCAGTTATTCCTATGTTCCATCTTTCTTTTCTTATTAGGGTTAAAACTAATAAACTAAACTAACCGCAAAAAACCAAAGCAGCATAACATTTTCTGCCACAATTGCTAATCCTTAGAATCCCTGTTTTGGCTTGTTGCCAACTGAGATGTCCTCACCTGGCAAAATGTAGGGATGGACTAGGATTTGATATCTGGCAAGATACATCATGATAAAACTGATTTGGACAACACGTATGTTGCCAACTTCTGTCCCAAAATGTGTAAATATACATGTGAAGAGCATTGAAAATTTTCTAGAAATGTCTTCTTTTCAGTTCTACACTAATTCTTTCCTTTATTCCTACACATTGAGAAGAAAGATAAAAAGGCAAGTAGTGAGTGGTTTTTGCTAAACTCATAGCTGGGATATTTTAATTGGACTAGGTATAATAACTGTGCCTTTATTGCTTCATAGTCAACTGTAGCTTTGAAGTCAGACTAAAGAAGAAAAACACATGCACAGCCGCACACTATATATGACAACTAAGTATAAAGGGAGAGGACAGATCACAAGTTCTGTCTGTCTTTACAGAGGACCAAGGAATACACTCCCTACATCTCATACTGATGGATTCCCTGCTCCAGTTCAATTGGGGAGGGGAGAAAGAAATTTACATGGCACTGCTTATTGTTTTATTACTCAACTGCTCCAGGCATGATTATCTGTTCAGAGACAGCAGATTTAGTGCTTTTCAGAACTTCAAAGTTTTCACAGTAACAACTCTTGTCAAAAGAAGCCAGCTGTCAATTGATTGGTGACAAAATACTAAAGTGGAAGAGCCATTTCTTTTAAAACTTTGCAAAAAAACAGGTCTCCAACATTTTCCATGCTACTGTCCCAGACATTGAGAAGCTGTCTGGCTAAATGCATGGGGCTTCCTAAGAGAACTGAGATGAGCAGCTCTATCTTGATTTTATTCCTGGAAAGAGATGAAAAAGAATGGCAAACAAAGGAGAGTGCCCTGAATTCCAGATTGAAGTTGCAATTGGCTATTCCCAATTCCTTTGGGTCAGCTTATTGCATAGTAGATAAAATAGTCAGTAAAACACATCAAATTTATTCAAATTGAAACTGCCATAAGTTACTGCTATTTGAACGGTTGTACAGAACATGTTTTAGACTATGTCTATTCCAGATAAGGAACTTGTAGTGTTTGCATTAGTAAGTGGTAGTTCAGTTCAGTTCAGTTCAGTTCAATTCAGTTAACAGTAACTTTTTTTCTTAATTAGTTAATGAAAGCAGCAGTAAGTCCACTTAATATATCGACTGATTAAGTGGAATGCACTTTGCTACCCATTTTAGAACTTAATTAGAATGTTTCATGTACTTTATTGCCTACTGAGCAAATATGCTCTACAAATGTCAATGGTTTAGTATTGCTTACATTAGAATAACAAGATGTGAATGAAATAGGCCCTTTTTATCTTTAAAAAGTACAATTTCCTCTTGACTGAGTCTTAAACATAGCTGTATATATTGGTTGGGAGGCAAGCGCAACCCAAGAAAGTTACAAAAACGAAATAGAAAGGAGTTGAGAATATCACAATTACAAATTTTAAGCCAATTTGAGTTACGTTTTCTTTTCAAGTAAATCACTGTTATTTCAAAGAAGTGAATATAAAATGCATAGCACTTACAACAACAGCATGTGAATTCCAGCTGCTGCTATGAATCTAATACTGTAAATAAGTTGTAACAAGTATTTTCTTGCAAACATAGTTGTAAGTAATCTATATCAACAAATCTCACAGAAATACTGATAATTTCTTTAGCTCTAAAGAAATACCTACAGATTTGCATAGTATCCTTTATCTTACTTTAAAGTTACTGTTAGTTTTTCAATAGTAGCTGGCCTTTTACTTAGCTTAGTAAAAAGATATATCTAAGGGAAATGCTTCAACATATTCTTCCAAGAAAACCAAGAAAATGTCCATTATGTTTAGCTGTGTTCGGGGGGTGGGGGGGAGATATATCTGTATATATTTTAGATTCTCTATTTCTTTTCTTTGCCAGCCCTAAATCAATTTTTGTCCATTTCTGAGTTAATTAATTAATTTAATAAATATCCACAAAAATGTTTGGGGGAAGAAGAGAGAGAGAATTTTGGTCTCTGTGTTGGGAGCAAATAACACCGTTTTTGTACAACATTTATTGATAGCCTCCCTGTAAAGATCTGGCTGGCTCCGTCTTTGCTGGTCTTTTGAAAGCTCTTGAAGACTAAACTGTTTTGGATACCCTAAATCAGGGTTGTCAAATTCAAGGCCCGGAGGCCAGATCTGGCCCATGAGGTGCTTAGATCTGGCCCATGGGGCAAAGGACCAGCCCGCAGTGCCTCTGCCAGCAAAAATGGAGCTTGGGAGGGCCCAGGCTCTGTTTTCGGCTGCGACAGCCTCCTGCCACCCTCTGCCAGTGAAAACGGAGCTCAGGGAGGCAACACACACACACACGAGCTCTGTTTTCACTGGCAGAGGGTGGCAGGAGGTTGTCGCAGCTGAAAATTGAGCTCTGGAGCCTGTTTTCACTGGCAGAGCGCTCGGGACACCACAGACACCCCCGACATGAGTGACATCAAGCTGTCCATGCCAACCCAGCCCCCAAGGTCAAACACAACCCTCATGCGGCCCTCAGTGAAATCGAGTTTGACACCCCTGCCCTAAACTGCAATTTGATATTGTCAATTCCTTTATTCCTTTTCTTTACATTGTGACATTGCTGGGTTTTGGGTTTTTTTGTTGTTGTTTTTTGCATTGGGTATGTTTTATATTATTTTTTCTGTGAAAGATGACATGCTTATGAAAACAAGAAGTTTAAGGAACTCTGGTTTAAAAAAGACTTGATGTTTGTTTTACTTTGTTTTTTTATTATATATTTTTTTATTTATTTATTTGTATATAGAGATAGCCAGAATAACACATATACTCTGGCTGATTTGTGTATACAGGGTGTGTGTGTGTGTGTGTGGAGAGAGAGAGAGAGAGAGAGAGATCTAAAAGCCATAAGAGTAAAACATTGACTTTCATAAAAGATTAAGAAAAATTCTATGAAATGTTGTATTCTAATTCAAATGGATCCAAATAAATTTGGGCAACGATGTAGAACAGCAACAGTATGTTTTTAGTATATTTTTCCCATTATGTTTGAACTTATCTATTGACAAAGAACTAAAATGGTAGTATAAATGATCAAAAATGATAGTTTTTAAACAAAAATTATGTACTAAACAGCAATGAATTAATATGAATGTGTATATTCAGAGATTCCTCATGATACACTCCTCTAAAATTTTAATTTATGTTTTTCAGACAGTTGAGGAGATTGAAGGTGTGCTTGGCCGAGATTTGTATCCAAATTTGGCTGAAGAAAGGTCCCGATGGGAGAAGGAACTGGCAGGTTTGAGGGAAGAGAATGAAAGCTTAACAGCTATGCTGTGCAGCAAGGAAGAAGAATTAAACAGAACTAAGGCCACCATGAATGCTATCCGCGAAGAACGAGACAGATTACGCAGAAGGGTGAGGTTTCTTGATTGACATCTAATTTTGTGAGAAAAAATGAACTTGCTTCAATAAAGAGCTGTTTCATCTCTCTATTTCTCACTTTATCTTCTCTGTCATAAATTGGAGGGGGTTAATAATTTGGCTGATTCTTCTTTTCCCTAGTGTTGCTAGAATTGCCAGTAAAAGATAATTACATAAAGTAATTCCAGTCTGTCCAAATGGAGAATTCTTAGCACTTCCATATTGGTTTTCACCTCAGATCTAAGAAATATAAAGGAAGGTACTTTCTATCTTCCTTCCCCAAATCCAAAATATACAGAATTTAGCAAAATCTTGTGAGTCTCCTAGAAACACAATGAATATGCAGTCCAGTGCCTGGGAAACTTTTAATCAGAAATTCCATTTTTAAATAAATGAAGCCAAAACACTCTATATAAAGAAGACAACAGGAAGGCAACAATCACACAAAGTTCCAGATAAAAATAATTAAGAGTATCAAAATAAATGCTATGCATTATAATTTGAAAAAAAAAATATTGGCTTTCCGAACATGTTCAGAGTTAATTGTAGAGAGAATGGCTTGAAACAGAACATCTGATTTGCCTTAGGGTCTTCCAGTTTAATAGAATATAGAAGTTAACAAAACACTAGCATCTTTTAGGAGACTGGTGCTTTTCCCAATTAAACACACAGTTCTGCCTTTAATGATCTAGTAAACAATTTTTTTAAAAAAATCTGCCAGCTGAAGTTATAGTCCTAGCAATCTGATACAGCTGACTAGTGTTCTACAGTTACACCATTGTATCTAAAGGATTATATGGGAGAGACTACTAAGAATGCAAAATCTTAATTCTGTCTTCCTAGTGTTAGGGTAGGGCTGAATCAGACTTCATTGATACGGGGCAGGGACTTTTTGGAAGCAGGATGTTTAATATGTGTGGTCTATATTGAGTGCATTGAACATTTTTATACAAATACATATAGCTATATATTTACTTCTCACGGAAACTTCATTTTTCACATAAATTGGATATGGGAATTAAAATCAACATACTTTTATAATTTTCCTTCTCATCTGAGGAACTTCCTCTAAAAATAGTAATTTCTGAGTGCATTTCTTATTCTTTCCTTATTCTCTCATTTGTTATTTTTATGGATCTTGCTGTTCTGCTGTACAAATAATCTCACTATCAAAACTTCTACTCAGCACAATTTAACGTGTCTTCCAGCCCTAGAAACATATTGCATATCTAATCAAGTGTATGGTATAATTAGAGCAGTAGAGCAGAAACCTTTTAAAAGTGCATAGATCAGGAGTATGCAATTGTTTGATAGTTGTTCTCTTGTCAGTGTACTAAAGCAGCAATTCTGAGCTGAAGGGACCCAATCAGTCCATCACACAAAAAAGCAGAAACTTAAGTTAGTCTTTACATCTTTTTTTAAATTACAAACAAGTTAAAGATAAGGTATGAAACTAGACTTTCTTTTGTTCCCATTTTAGAGAAAGGGCATATATACCAAAACTGCCAGCTTTCTCTACTACCTGATATTGAAGGCTTTTTAAAACAGCTTCCCTTGCCTTCATATTTTCCAGATCTGTCAGCCTAACATAGCTACATTTTCCGGGTCACTTTATTCCTTTCTCCAGCAGGCAACAGAATTGCATTTTTAATGTGGGCCAGTGTGCTCATAATAATAAAAAAAAATGACAAGAAAAGTTATCTTATCTTACCTTATTTGAAACAGAGTTATCAAGCTTTGCAATTATTTCTCTGATGCTGTATATATGTATACGTGCATGTCTGTGTATAAACACACATCACCATGCACAACTTTCGGGACTAGTGTTTAGTGGGCTGTGGAGAAATGCCATTCACTGGTGAAAAAACTGTGGGACAACCTGCACCAGGATAGCCTTCTATCATGCTAACCCTAGTGTGATGGCATTTCCTTGACGCTTATCAAACAAATGATCAATGGGATGCTGAGGAACATTTCAGTAGTTGGGGAAAGAATTGGTAGGAGAATAGGAAAAAAAATTCCAGGGACAGGTATTTATAGCGGGTCCTAATGGAGCCTGTCAAAATCTGAATGTAGTCCATGGTTCTGTCTAGAATATAGTCTATAAGGTTCTGTCCCTGGTCTTTCTAATCAAGTTATCGTACTTTCTATAGTGACTACCATAAATAACTTTTCCTCCCAAACTGATACTCAACATGAATAAGAAGGTCCAATGTACTTCTTGATAGAGACTCCATGAATGAAGCTAAATCCATTTTGAACCTTGATCCTTATCACATTTTATGGGAATTAAATATATAAAATAACATTTTGATCCCTGTTCAGAATAGATCCTGCACTGCAATTATTGATCTCCATCCCCGAAAGAAATAGTCTCACTTAGTGTAAAAGCAAAAATAATATGGTTCTTTTTTTTCCTTTTTCTTTTTTGCTATTGTTAACCTGTAAATTTTGATCTATAACACAAAAATTGAAACATAGGTTTCTGATCACTAATAGCAGAATTTTTATTCTCCATTTCCTCCTCCTTTTATATTGAAAATTAGGGAAGCCTTGTACTCTAAACTAATGCTAATTTGCTTAACAGTAAGTTTATTTCTCCCTGGAGGAATCTGTCTGTAACAAATGTCCATGTCAGGCACATGATGTAATGGTGTGCACCAGGGAGCTTATTTGCATTTGTAATACAGACTATAGCTGCCACACAAATTAATGTTTTCTGTGACCCATTAAATATTTTATATATGCAACTCTAACCAAACGGGACTTTATATTACTTCCCTAGGGGATGAGAAAGAAACCCTTCCTTAAATTTAGTTTTTCTTCTGTACACATTAAATTGGGTACATAAAAGAAGTTGAAGCTTAAGAAATCAATAAGGCTGTTACTTTAGTCCAATAACTGTAATCAAACAAAGTGCTCTCAGTTGGGTTTGGGAGGCTTGTTAGAGGGTTAATTAATTTAGATAGTTAATGTATTCAGTTAACAGTTTGTTCAATTTTTGAGTATAATAACTAAGAAATGACATGTACCTCTTCAAGGTCATTAGCAAATGAGGTAATTACTTAATTTTTTTTATGGTGCACATAATGTAGCTTTACTTCTTTGCAGAGTAACCATATAAAAAAGAGCAGTTGTTTGCTATCTGTAAAAAACATTTGTACTGAAATGTGCATATTGCTTAGTAATTCTGTTTACAGATTGATTTATATTAATATATTAATATGTAATATTGCATTATATATTGATGTAATACAATGCTATGCAAAATATTTGCAAATTCATATATATTAATGGTGTATTTTTAAAATATGTACATCTTGGTTAAATTTTAAAAAATCAGGCTGATGTTGTATACCTATGTGGTTCCTATTTATCTATAAGATCATGGAAATATGTGAGCAATTTCTAAACAGATCTGCCCTTGCTTTGATCTGCAGTACTGCATGGTATATTTGTAAATACACAATAACTTCAGTTTAAAATAAACTTGGATAAATAAACATGTTGAACATCTGTTTTAGATCAAAGGTACAAATCATTCATATCTATGTTACTAGTAAACATATTAGAGATAAAATCATCTATTTTCTTTTTGGAAAAATATGAAAGCCCTGAAAACTGGAAAAGTAAACAATCAGGAAAGTAAACCTAATATGCCGGCTTTTTCCTCATCTAGGAAACAAGAAACAATGTTCAACAATTCGCTAATGTGTTAGGTATCTCTATGTTACTTGACTTTATGATCCTGAAGTATTATCAATTGTACATTAATTGAACTTTTGTTTTGATTATTGCTGTCATGACCAATAGATTTTTTCTTTGTATTAAGTTAACTACCACTTGTTCTTCAATACATATCAAATTATATTCTGTGTTGGCATATGGTTATTTACCATGTACAGTATACCCCTAAATGGTGTCAAGCTACAGGAGGTTGTATGCCCCCTTCTCTTAATTATTAATATTTGATGGTAAGACTATTCAGTTATTATTTTGAGTCAGGGGAGATATATAATATTGATTATGGAGCCATAAGATAGACAAGTATGACATGTTGATGAGGTATGCCAGCAAACAAGTATTTCTGCAAGGTTTCCAGGATACAAACAGTTTATTTCCTGAAAATCACTTCAGACAAAATCTCAATAGTACTGGATAAAAATAGAAATATCTGGCCCAGTCAGTTAACAATGAAGTGATCTCAATGTCCCCCTCTTCCAACTGACATTTTATGTATTTTCAATGTTTGGGGTGAATATAGACATCATATTTATGTTTGATTTCATAACATTAAAATTTAAAGTCCTTTGTCACTGGTTTCATTGATGCAGTTGAAATATAAAGATAAACCATTTCTGCTTTAAAATATGTCTTGCTTTCAGATAGTTTGGCATTGTTCGTGAGGCTTCTTTCAGTAGTTCAGCTAATGATGTTTTAGTGGAACGATTTCCTATTGTGGTTAAAATGGTTATTACCCTTATTTTTTTTCTTTTTAGTGAAGTGCAGTTAAAAAGTGCCATGTTTCCAAAAGAAGTCAGATGTGATACCCTGAATCTAACCTTCCATGACATCTTCTACCTGTTCAATTTACCTTTCTTTTTCTGGCCATTATGCCAAGCATAATACCAAAATAAAGCCTCTACTTATATTTTTCCCCCTAAAAATGCCTCTGCGGTGTGGAATTCTGGTGAATAAAACTAAAAATGTTTAGAGTGGGCGCTTTGTGCTACGTGCCACTTCCCAATTAATTTGGTCAGTTTTTCAGAAAATCTTCAAAAACTATCATTTCACTAAGGCTATTTTCCTAACTATCTTCAATGATAAGCAAAGTGATCTCTCTTCTGCAGTTACCCGTTTGTCTGAAAATATATTTTTTTTCTTATCAGATTCTTTTTAAGGTTTGAAATACAATTATTCACGATGATAACTCACATTCATTTTTTTATTCAACACAAATTTCTGAAGTCTTATTTCAGAGTGATATTGCGGATGTCTTAAGATCAGAATTTTTACATCACTCTGTGAAATGCTTCAGAACTTGCAAAAGCTAAGCATCTCTCTGCCTTTTAGTAAAGCTTCGCCCCCCCCTCCAAATTTCTGAATGAGCCTGAAAAAAGATGTGTCTGCTTTAATAAACAGCAGAGTGATTTTATTTGGAGATGGTCCTAACCTTCTCCTAACTCCTTTCACATTAGGAAAGGTATCAAGATCATCTTCAACCAAGTCTTTTGAGGTTGATCCTGGATTTTGTTTTCTTTTTACTCTGAGCTACCTTGACTGCTCAATAGTTAAAACATATGTGTTTAGTTTGAAATAGTCAGTACAATTTCAACTCTATCCCGATTTAAAAGAATTAAGAGATTATAGGGTCATAGAAAGGGAGACAGTACAATATATATCCTAAGATAAGAATCCTCTAAATCTAATTTTTCAAAACCTGAGCCATTTGTCTTGACAACAAATTAACTGAAAATATTTGGATGTTTTCTCAATTTCATAATCTAATAACCATGGTGAAAAGGAAAAACCATGATGCAAGCTTGTTTCTTCCAGACCATTATTAATCTTCCCTTTTCCTACCTCGAATGTTGGATTCCTGACTTCTTTAGCCAGAAGTCAGAAATAGTATTTTAACAGGAACTTTCCTGCAAACTTAGTTAACACAATGATTAAAATCTATCTTATGTGAAAGGAACTAGGAAAAAGCACAACAGATTAATGGCTTGTTTCCAGATTCATAAATCATGTTCCATGAAAGATGATGACAACACCTCATAAAAGATACCAATTACTTTGGATATTAATGCATCCTAGTAACTACAATGTACTGTATCTCCTAACAGTAAATCATATATTAAACTTTATTTAATCTTTGCTGATTAAGCTTTGTTAGTTTAGGTCTGACTTTTCCAGAACAAACTTAACTTTTCAAGAATTGCTTTTTAGAGAATCATCTGTATCTATAGTTCATTTCAAATTCATGTTCATCTTAGAAATTCCTTAACCCTTTTGCATATTTTTGTCCATTCTGTTGCCACTTGTTGATTGCAGTCCAATTTTTCTCATCACTGAATTTTCACTATTCCTGATTCTCTAGTGAAGTGAATTATTTATCTTTTGCCAGTGAAAAATTGACCTTTTTATTTTATTTATTATTTCCTAAACTAAAGCAGCACATAAAATTGAGATTTCTTATATACCTTTCTTTATACTTGGAGAAAATCAGTAAAACATATTGCATTGACATTTTAAATAACTTTATCCTTCCAGTTATTTCATTGGTTCTTTGGAAATGTGGGTTATGGGCAGACACAATATTTTGATTGATTTGGAACTATATGTGTTCGTATCGTTTTTGTCAGCTATGTTTCAAAAAAAAATATTTAATTCTATCTAAAAGTTCTATAAGACAGTTATCTATGTCATACCCCTTTTATGTTTCTTGCCAGAAATCCATTGATTGCATCTTTAATATATGCTTTCTCTACAGACAGAAAATGTTTTAAATATATGATTATGTTAGGTAAAATGATATAAAAATAAATATCCCTTTGTGATATCAGGTGTCAAGAGAAAGCTTTTGAATCAAAAATATTAAAGGTTTGTTATTGTCAGTTATTTATTTATTTGTTTGTTTGTTTGTTTGTTTATTTATTTGATTTCTATACCGCCATTCTCCCATAGGACTCAGGGCGGTGTACAATGAGAAAAAGGAAGCAAATATAAAATTATAATCAATGTACAGATATATAATCACTATTTCCCAGATTTAAAACTCTGATATTTTTTTTTTCAAATTAAAACAGAGAGGGCATTAGGCATAAGTTATCCCAATTTGAAGCAGAACTGGGTTTCTCTTACATTACCAAAACAAGTTAAAGAAAATAGAGTAATAGTATTATCTTACATAATTATATTTTTGTAGGTCAGAGAACTACAGACTCGATTACAGAGTGTCCAGGCAACAGGTCCATCAAGTCCAGGTCGCCTCACTTCTGCAAACCGTCCCATTAATCCTAGTACTGGAGAATTAAGCACCAGCAGCAGTAGTAATGACATCCCCATTGCTAAGGTGAGTCCTAGGACATAACTGCTTACTTTTGCTGTTCTGTTGCGCTACTATTCTATAACAGTCCTGAACAGAGCAAGAGAGATAACTTTGAGAAAAATTCCAGCCTTGTTTGGTCATAATACACATTCTAGTTTATATATCCATTTTCAGATTGAGTTTCTGAACATAGTACCTGAATGAAATGAGGAGAATCTTAGAAGATACTGTAAAACTCATTTTTGTGACTGGTTCCCTATCCTACCTTAACTGTTTCTAGATTGCGGAGAGAGTGAAGCTTTCAAAGACGAGATCAGAATCTTCAGCATCTGACCGTCCTGTTCTGGGATCAGAAATCAGCAGCATAGGAGTAAGTATAATATTCACACAAAGTGCATATTTAGCAACTTAGTTGACAGCCATGAGATCAAGATTGTATGGAAGTCACAGAAATAAAAGCAGCTCTCATCTTAAACCAAGCAAGTTACCCTGGGCTTTAAATTTTATAATGTAAGGGTTCATGTTCTTGGTACTTCTCCTCTGAAGTATGAAAGCTAAATTTCTTTTATCCTTCAGGATAAAGACATAAAGTGTACACAATCATGCATTTGGATTCTGCAGTAAACATCTACAGTCAGGGTTGCATTTCCTGCAGCTGTTTTTAAGGAGGGCAAGCATTCAAATGGAGCACCTATAAAATACATACTCGACGATTATGCTTTTTATGCGGCTCTGTTAAAAGTTATATGACCAATAGTAGAGAAAATTCAGACAATAAATCACTATATGAACTGAGTTTGGAATCTTTATCATTCCTCACCCCATCAACATTTTCTTTTCTTTGTATGTTGATAGAATATTTTAAAAATAATTCTTTAAAATGTTCCGTTTCCCTAGACTTAGTTGAATAGAGTTTATTTATTTATTTATTTTATTTTATTTTTATATCGCCCTTCTCTGGCAGGACTCAGGGCAGTGAACAGCCAAAATAAAAGAAAACATACAAAAATTAAAAATCACTTAAAAGACAAATAATGTTGGCCCGCAATTTAAAACACCCCAGTTAAAATCCAATACAAATAAAACCAAAAAATGGGAGATTAGGC
>JANHZT010001753.1:2447-13845 GCA_032468215.1 Stegonotus admiraltiensis | reverse complement strand
TATTTATTTATTTATTTATTTATTTATTTATTTATTTATTTATTTATTATACCGCCCTTCTCCCGAAGGACTCAGGGTGGTGTACAGCCATAATAAAACACATACATAAAAAAGTTAAATATATTTAAAACCAAATTAAACATTTTGGCCCGCAGTTAAAACCCTTATAAAACCATTTTAAAATCCCCCCAGAATTTAAAACCAATTGAAACCAATTAAAAACAGTTAAAAATCAGGTCAGCCCAGCTTGCTGAAATAAAAAGGCCTTAAGGGCCCGACGGATGGTACGCAGGTCCGGGATCCTCCAGACCTCCGGGGGCAGCTTGTTCCACAGGGTGGGTGCCCCTACAGAGAAGGCCCTCCCCCTGGGGGTTGCTAGTCGACACTGTCTGACTGACGGCACCCCGAGGAGCCCCTCTCTGTGGGAGCGTACTGGCCGGTGGGATGCTATTGGTAGCAGAAGGCGGTCCCGTAAGTACCCAGGTCCTAAGCCATGGAGCGCTTTAAAGATGGTAACCAATACCTTGAAGCGCACCCGGAAGACCACCGGAAGCCAGTGCAGCTCACACAGGAGGGGTGTTACATGGGAGCGCCACATCGCTCCCATAACCACCCGCGCGGCCACATTCTGGACCAGTTGGAGCACTGTATATATGCATACAATGACAATAAAGTTGTTATTATTATTATTATTAATGTGACACTGATGAAAAAATTGTGTAGCTTCAGTGGTTCATTAACTCAAGAAAGGAAAACACTACTCACCATTTTAAGTTTGATCACATTGCTGTTAACACTGTGTTGAATATACAGTTTTGCTTAATTTTTTCCTCATATTTACTCTTGTAACCATGCCTCCAAAGCATAAATCCAATGCAAGTGCTGGTGGCAGATCAAATAAAAAGAAAACAATCACAATTAAAAATAAAGTAGATATAGTAAGGCTATCAAAGCAGCAGACAATGGTATTTGAAGACTGGCACCTAAAAACTCCATAACAAAAAAAAAAGGTTTTTGACAACAGAATTAGTTGAAGTCTTCCATTTCACTCAAGAATGGAAAGTTAGAGGACCAAGATTCTAATACAAAGAGGTTCGACAAAGTTTACCTTACAGTTACCTCAGGTGTTAGAAAGCTATTTATGATGAGAAAAAGAAAACTACAAACTTCCCTTAATGATTATTTCAAGGTAAACCTGTACAGGATTGCCTATGTGTAGGCCAAAATAAAGTCTGGATCCTACTTTAGTACCTAATTGGCAACCATTGCAGATGCTTTACTGTAATTATAACAGATATATAATTTCACTTTGGCTGCTGCATTCTAATTAGCTGCAATTTCCTATTTGATGCCAGAGTATGATAACTGTTTTGAGCATGCCCAGTGAATCAGTATTGTCCAACTCCGTCTTGCAGAATTTTACAGTTTCCCAGCAAGCTAATCTGACATTTGCAATTTTATTGCCTTGTCTTGGAAACCAACATTTCTTAATGGGCATGGAATGAGAAAATGAGAACATCAGATAGAAAGTCATTTTTCCTTCCTGAAAATCTGTTTTAGGAAATGAGTCACTCATTCCTTGCTGAGTCAGTGGGATTATAACTCTGTTGAACTGCCATGGTGTTACCACCTTAGCAACACAAAACAATGGAGGAGCCGTACAGAAATATGTATTAGTTGAAGCCTATGTTAAATTAAACAAAGCACTTCATCTCTACTGAAATTAGAGGCTAAGTCTTGAAGGTGGGCTGCTTTCACCATACTGTTGAATAAATTTCTAGCTTTATTATACTATTTTTGTGATGTTTTTTTTAAAAAAAGTCCCTTAGAGCTCTAGGAGATTTTAACGGCTGTGCAAAATGAAAAAAAAAAGACTCTCTTTGATCAAATAACCGGATTTTAGTCTGGTTTATTTCTGTTGCTGGAGAGGTTTGTTTATAGTCTCAGTACAGATTCTCCTTGTAGAAGATAGTTTCCATAAGCATCAAAGTCAGCTAACAGATCCAATGCTGACAGGGCTGTGATACTCAGCACAGCAATAAACTGTCAACTGTATCCACAGAAATCGTATGCTATGATGACAGTTGAGGAGGAGAAAGCAAAATGTCAAATACATTTTCTTTTACAATCAGCTGTTTAGCTGACCTAGTCTTTACTAATAATGTCTTAGGTGTTGGCAAACTCCCATGCACTTGCTTTGAAATTGCTCTTGCCAGGTATCTAAAGAACTGGGCAGGCTTTACACGGTGTTGCAACCCTTGTTTCCAACTTAGGTTCCAAATTCCTTTAAACTGCTAATTGGTACTCAAATCAGTTCTCAAACACTGTTAATTTTTGTTCCTAACGGAAATGGAGATTGGTGGGCAAAATGCCTAATAATCAGGTCATATGAATGGTAATTCACATCAAGAAAAATTACTTTCCTTTTCTTGTTTCATTTATTCCCAATAAACATTGGAAGTATAATGTGCTTCCAGCTGCTGTCAAAGTGTAAAGAATTTTTTTTAATTCTTTGTAGCTTGGAACTGGTAATGCTATTCAGTATTAGTATTGTTTCCTTAATTATAATACTATTTTAATTACAAGATTAAATAACACTAAATGGAACAAAGAAGCTAAAGAGATGGCACCATCTGCCTACCTACCCACTTTCACAAGGGCCCACAAATAATCAAGGGGTTATTCCTTAGAAACCCAAACTGAATTCTTACCTGATCTGTTCACAGTCTAAATATGGGAGCAACTAAATACGTAATGAGAGAAATCTTCTATAACCTCTGTTGTTGGATAGGCTTGGCAGAAATGAGTTGAAGAGGTTGTTACCACGTATTTGGGAGTTAAGGATGACAGTAGGTGAACAGTATGACAAACGAAGTTGAGATATCTGCTGGATCTACCAGATATCTGACATAAAGTTGATTGGAAGAAATTCTTCATGTTGCTGTAGAGCAGTGGTTCTCAACCTTCCTAATGCCACGACCCTTTAATACAGTTCCTCATGTTGTGGTGACACCCAACCATAAAATTATTCCTAAAACCATTGAAAATATGTGTTTTCCAATGGTCTTAGGTGACCCCTGTGAAAGGGGCGTTCGACCCCCAAAGGGGTTCCGACCCACAGGTTGAGAACCACTGTTCTAAAGGAAGGTTTCTAGCATTGCAGATAATAATTCATCTACTATAAGCTAAAAGAATTCTCAGTGAATTGCCTACAATTGCCTTTAGTTGATTTTTCTTTTGTGGATCATTTCTTTGGAGATCTGAAATAGATAATCTGTTTTTAGTAAAGATCTATCCTCAGCTATTTTATTTTCTGGAGAGCTGAGGGTTATAGCATACCATACAATATCGTATTATATTGTATTATTACATATGGTATATTGTACTATATAGTACTATAAAATATAGTATTATTATTATTAATATAAATTTATTAACCACCCAATTCCAGTGGACTCCAGTATGGTTGAAGGCATATCATTGGGCAGAGTAGAATTTTCCATTTTTCCCAGGTGTTGATGATAGAGGAAGGGAGGTCTTTTTAAAATGTATGTTAAATATAACTTGGATTTTTACTATAGTATCTCAAAATGGAAAGAAACCATACTACAAGTTTTCAGATGTTGTAGTTAATGTAGATATTAATTGAGCAAGGGGCTCCTCTGATTCTTTCGATTTCTCTTCTCTCAGTCTTAGTGAATTAAAAGTTTCATAGACTTTTGAGGTGTTATATTTGCCTATATATTTGTAAAGCCTATGTATTTGTAAAGAGAAAGTATAGTTGTAGGCAAAACTGTGAATACTCCTGATCAATTGGTACATTTAAGTTACTTCCTGAGCCAGTTATTATTCAACGGGGTTCAAGCACTCTACTGAGAATTGAATCAGACGTGGGCTTCTGCCAGTTCGCCCTGGTTTGGGTGAACTGGTAGTTAAGATTCTGTGCAGTTTGGCGAACTGGCAAATCCCACCACCGGCTGGCCCTGGCCCCGCTCAGTTTTTTTGGCCTGCTTTTTGACCTGAAAACGGCCTAAAAAACAGCCTGAAAATGGCCAAAAAACAGGCGGGGTGGGGCCAGCCTGTGGTAGGATTAACTCCAACTGGCTGACTCCTACCTCTGCTTTTGAGGCGAGTGGCCGGAAGGCAGGGCTGGGTGTGATGAGTGACATCACCCACCCAGTCACATGACCAACCAGCCACGCCTACCCAGCCAGAGAATCAGTTGTTAAGTTATTCAAGTCCCACCACTGAATTGAATACACATACCTTTATATTTAGTTGACATTATTTCTATTTAAAGATGTTAAAAAGTATTGATGGAAAGGTCTGAATTTCTTGTAGCCATAATCATAGTTTTCTTACTTTGATTCTGTAGACAATAGCATATAAACAGTGAACTTAGAAAGTTGATGTTAACTTGATACTGTAGTTGTGTCAGCTTGTATTCACCTCGAGACTGATTGAAATATATAGGATCCTAAAATTTTGCATAAACCTGTGTATTTATACCCAAAGGTGCTTTTCAAAAGGCACTGAAAAGACACTAAAGAACCTTGAAAAAGCTTCTTGGATGAGGAGTGAAACGTCTTCAAGGAAAAACAAAGAAAATCCAGTTGCCTTTTGAAAAACACCTTGGGACAACCATGATTTGGATGGCTGAGAATCTCCACAGACTTGCATATTTACACCTTTCTCAATTATCAATGAAGGCAAAGGGAATTTAAAAATAAATAAAGTGACTTGTAAGCTGCTGCTTCACAGCCTTCTTGTTGCTACCTAGAAGAGTTAAGAGGCTTGCTGGTGAAATGCTACTACATGAAAAGAATAGCTGAGGGAGATCTGTGTACTTTGCCAATATTTTCTGTAACTTCTAGGATAAACATGCTTGGAAATCTTTAGAAAACTAGCAAGCTGTTTATTTGATAACTTCTTTAAAATATAAAGACAGTTTTGAGTTTAATAGAATGAAAAGGAGGCTTAATTATAAAGCCATGTTAAGTATGGCTACAGAAACTATTCATGTGGTATGTCTATCTTCCTTGTCTTTGTCTAAAATGGATGGAAAAATATTGCAGCCCAGTGCAGAAAATGATTTATTCCCTTGCTGATAACTGAGATCATCCAGCATTCCAGACAGGCAGAGCTAATGGATGACTTAACCCTTACCCATCAGCTGATTACAGGTCCTCAGGAGACAACATAGTTTCTGCACAAGGTTGTAGAAAATGTGGAATTGTTTCTGTCTCTTTTTGGTGGCAGTATAATTATGTTCAACAATGAATGTTAAGGAATGAATAGAAGACTCAAAATTAATCTCTACAAATCTTTTTTTCTTGAATGACTAGAATTGCAAATAACTGAGTAATAACTTAGTTATCTAGAAATTCTGGAACATATAAACATTTATTTGAAATCATAACATGTACAATCAGGATCGGATTGTCTGTATGTTCTAATTTGAGATAATATTGCATAAAAATTGACAGTGGGCTTATGTAGCTAAAGGCAGGATATAAATAAAATAATAAATTACAATTATAAAATGTGAAAACCAAATATTTCTGTCTTTAGTTCATATCAGAGTATAGTCATACTGATTATAGCATATAGTTAAAGATGATAAAGTGATAAGCTGCTTGGCTTCTCTATTGGCAAATTTATTTATTTATTAATAGAATTTATATACCGCCCTTCTCCCGAAGGACTCAGGGCGGTGCAGCCATAATAAAAGCACATCAATATAAAAGTTAAAAATATTATAAAATCGTATTAAATAATTTGGCTCACAGTTAAAGCCATAATTAAAATCCCCTAAATTTAAAACCAGATTAAAATCAAAATATTCTATCAAGTCCACTTTTGTGTAATCTAATTTAAAAATCTTTCCAAAAATCTTAAACCAAGATAGGTCTTATCCATCAATTAAGTTACTCATTGGCTGTTAGCACTGTTTTACTGAAAAAGCAATTTATCAATATCTGCAGTACACTGAGACAGGTTTTTATTTCTTTTATTTTTATGCACACGAGGACTATTTAGACATATCTTTCCTAAATGTGTTTTCCCTTTTTTTCTAAGTACTACTAGTTCAACAGCAAGCAGCTGTGATACAGAATTCACAAAGGAGGATGAGCAGAGATTGAAGGACTACATTCAACAGCTAAAAAATGATAGAGCAGCTATTAAATTAACCATGCTAGAGCTGGAGAGCATCCATATTGACCCCCTCAGTTATGATGTCAAGCCTCGTGGAGACAGCCAAAGACTGGATCTAGAAAACGCTGTACTTATGCAGGAACTCATGGCAATGAAGGTATTTTATGTAATGATGTATCAGGCAAAGCAATCTTGATATATTGATTTTAATATATAGCTGCAATGTTTTTATGTAAAATCAATTTATTTTTAAACAACAATTCAACCCAGAACAGTAGTGAACTATAGAACACAAAATAGACATATGTTTTGTATCTAAGATTAAGTATACCTCATTTTATCAGATATAGAATACTGCACGCTAGTTATGCAGATAATTCTGTTGATATGACCTACTACATTGATATTCTGCTGTCTCCAACAGGAAGAAATGGCAGAACTGAAAGCACAGCTGTACTTGCTAGAAAAAGAGAAGAAAGCTCTCGAGTTGAAGCTGAGCAGTCGAGAAGCTCAGGAACAAGCATATTTGGTCCACATTGAGCACCTAAAGTCAGAAGTAGAAGAGCAAAAAGAACAGAGAATGAGATCTCTCAGCTCAACTAGCAGCAGCAGCAAAGACAAGTCAAGTAAGGTGAGTTACTGTTATTGACTTAACAATAATTCTTTTAGTGACTGTTTGAAGTTACAACAACATTGAAAAAAGGGACCGATACTTACAACCATTGCAGCAAACCCATGGTCACATGATCAAAATTTGGGCACTTGGCAACTGGCATGTATTTATGACAGTTGCACTGTCCTGGGATCATATGATTACCATTTGTAACCTTCCCAACTGGCTTCCAACAAGCAACATCAATGGGAAAGCCAGATTCGCTTTACAATCGTATGATTCACTTAATAACATCAGTGATCTGATTAACAACTGTTGTATAAGAAAGGTCTTAAAATGGGGCACAACTCACTTAACAATTATCTTGCTTAGCAATGGAAATGTTGGGCTCAGTTGTGGATGTAAATTGAGGATTCCCTGTATATATTTGGATAGTAAGAAATTAGGCTTATTCAGATTTGTTCCAAAGCAATTATCAAATGCTTGAAGTGGGGAGAATTTTTGTTCTTGAAAACTGTAGGAAATGTTGCATCAATCTTTTTGCTGTAATGATTGCTAATTCATTATTGATCAATTTAAACTTGTATCTTTGTTCTTTTAGTATGGGAAACTATCTATATCCATATGCAGCTATGTATATTTTTAAGATCAACATTGCAAGTTTGCTTACTGATGCACTTCCAAGGTGCATAAAACTGAGTACTAACAATAGGAGCTTTTTTTTAGACTTCTATACCGCTTCATAGTGCTTTACAGCCCTCTCTAAGGGGTTTACAAAGTTAGCGTATTGCATATTGTTAGCATATAGCCCCCAACAATTTGGGTCCTCATTTTACCCACCTCGGGAGGATGGAAGGCTGAGTCAACCCTGAGCCAGTGAGATTTGATCTGCTGAACTGCAGTCAGCTGAAGTAGCTGCAGTACTGCACTCTAACCACTCCGCCACCTCTTTTCTCTGCTAGTCCCTGTTCTGTGATATTCCTTCCCTATAGTACAAAGATTTCATGCATACTATATTTAACAGGATTTAAATCCATTTGTGTTGTCTTTTAAGTTTTAATGGCATTTGTGGATAGGTATTTTGAAAGCTCTTTGTATCTCTTACTATTACATGTTTTTTTGTTACGTATTATGCTGTTTTTATTTGGAAAGACTATGTCCTTGAGAAAGGTTAAAATGGAGCCGAGCGACTGATAGCCTGATGATAAAGATATGTTTTTATGATTACTATAAACTTTAAAATATGCCTGGATTTATGCAAGGTAATCCTTACCTTGTCTTGGTTTAATTTGCAGGAGTGCACAGATGGCACATCAGCATCATTAACACTAACTGAGCTCAAATCCTACAATGAAAGTGAGCTGACTACAGAATTGGCAAATGCCCTCAGACGGTAAGCGAGATGTGTTCTTTCCCCCCACCCCTTTTCCGAACAGAAAGGTGCTAATAAATCTGTGAGTTTATAGCGGCCTTTAAATTACTCAGATGTTCTCACTGTTCTGCAATTATGTCGTTTTTTGAAGTATCCGTTTTCTCATTTCATATTCTGAAATGCTCATCTGCATGTCCCTTAGGTTTTCACAATATCTATAAACCAGCAGTTTAATTATTGCTGTTAATTCTCACAACGTACATGAAAACTCTAGAGGACAAAGTAGGTGACTATGCTAATCAAAAATCATGAGGGAGACATGGCAAATTTAGAAATGGCATTCCTGAATTATCTCTGTTAGTTTAGATTCCCCACAAGAATAAGCTGCCAAGTTTTATATTAACAGTAATACTGGAAATAACTAAATGAAAAAAGAGAATATCAGCAGTACTTCCTATCATGCAAATCTTGACAGTTCTCCTAAATTGCTTTCTAATTCTGGCCAGAGCGAAACAATTTAATTATCTTACTATGCTGTGCATTATAGCAGGCAGTCCAGTCAACCATTTTATTACTCTTAAGAGCATAAAGGAACTACTTGCCAGCAGTTTGATGCTTTTAACTGTCATGCTGATAACTTTGTCTGTTGCAGCTAGAAGGGTGAGAAAATAGTTGCCGATATGCTCATACTAATATTGGTATGCCTTGTAACTCCTGTATTGTGACAGCTGCATTGTTACTACAGGTAGTCCTTATTTAGCAGCTACCTTATTCAGTGATTGTCTCCTTGCAGGAAGGAGACTCCTCTGCCTGTCAGTTAAGTTTAGGTAGGGAAGAACTGATCCAGATCCTGTCCAGGCATGTAATTTGGAGCAGGGGTCTCCAACCTTGGCAACTTTAAGACTTGTGGACTCCCAGAATTCCTCAGCCAGCTTTCGGAGTTGAAGTCCACAAGCCTTAAAGTTGCCAAGGTTTGAGACCCCTCATCTGAAGGGAGGAGCTTAGAATGGAACAATTGGAAGTATTTCAAGCTGCCTCTCCCATAGAGAGATTTTGGGGAATTTTTTTTCTGGATTTTTTTCTCTGTAGGCTTCACATTTTAAATCA
Organism: Stegonotus admiraltiensis; assembly: GCA_032468215.1. Classification (NCBI taxonomy): domain Eukaryota; kingdom Metazoa; phylum Chordata; class Lepidosauria; order Squamata; family Colubridae; genus Stegonotus; species Stegonotus admiraltiensis. Next base: position 4,597 of record JANHZT010001753.1, on the reverse strand, counting down.
GGTTTGTTTTTTGTTTTTTTGCCAACTTCTGCTATCACATCAAATTTGTTCCTATTCTGTTGATGAATGGTCTGAGCCCCTTCTATACTTTGTGTATAATATTGTTTAGGTTGAAAATAATAAAAGAAGTGGTAGGATTAGAAGAGATGTCAGCTGGAATCAAAATAGGCTGAGATGTTAAGAGCTTGAATATGTAGATAACACCACTGTTAGCCTTATGGAAATAAAAATAGAAAGTAAAATTCTTGGGTTAATAAGACAGACATAATATCAGTCAGCAAGCTTACTGACTCCTTAGTACCATGGTCTGCAAGAAGAACCAACCATTTAGTTTTAGACCAAAACTGATTCTTCCCTTGTTTTGCTTGTTTAGCAATGTTGCTTGTTTAATATGATAACAGTTTTTCTTTTTTTAAAACTACTATGCTTGACAAGGTTATAGAAAGTAGGAGAAGAAGCCAACAGTTAAGATGGATGGAGAAGATCAAATCTTGTCCATCCATGGTCTCTTTTTGTGACCAAGACCTGCTTGTCTTGCAAGCAAAGAAAACATAGTTATAGCAATATACATATACTTATCCTAATGTGGGTATCCATTTTGTTGGAAGATGGTCTCTGGATGGTCTGTTTCCTTTTTCTGATGTTCAGGGTTGCTGCAGTGTGTTTGTGCTTATCTAAATTGTATTCTTACACAGCTTCTCTCATGGGAGATATTTAGACATTAAGTTATAAGATTCTGCACCTCCAAACCATCTATACCAGATCGCAACATCCCCAAATTTGAGAATAGGTGCTTGTAAAATAATTGATGGTACCACTTGCCTATCCTAAAATAATAGTATGTACTAAAAATAAGATTATTTTGGCATGAGTGTTAAGCATAACATTGTTTCTTGAGAACAAGTAGGCTTTCTTCCACAGTCTTAGATGAGAGATGCAGGCTTTGGTGTTTCTTTTTTATATATTGGGCTTTATAAATTCACTAACAGGTCAGGGACACAGACGAGCAGTTACTCCACAGGGAAGAGGAATGAGCAAAATATTCTATAGGAAACAATAATACATAGGCAGAATGGAGAGTAAAATGATCTAACAGAGACTGTTTTTTTAGGAAGGGGAAAAGGTTATTGTATCATATTTCTAGGATTCTATTAAAAATGCATGAGAGCAAGGAATGGATTTAAAACCTTTGAAACAGATAAGACTAAAGGACCTCTCTATCCATGTTACACACAGTTGTGCATGAGACAATATCATTTTAAAAAGCTACTCAATACTACAATTAAAGAATTTAACAACCAGATATACAGTACAATAGTTCTCAATTTTAGTTCTGCAGGTCAGATCTCAGAATGCTGAAAAATTCTATTTAACTACGGTGCTCTTGTACAGAAACACTAAAACAATTGAAATCCTGAATCAAATTTGAAAATAATGTTGCCCTACTTTAGAAATCTCACCCTGCTGCCAGCCAGGGATCATACTAACCTGCCTTCCATGCATGAAAAGGTTTGTCAACTCGCCCTGGACCTACTTGGCACCCAGGTTCAAACATTCTACTGCAAATTGCTACCCACAGAAGCTTCTGCTTGTCCTGGTTTTGCTTACCTTTGCAAAGAGCCAGCACCAACCTGTGAGTCTTTCTGCCAAGGCTCACTGCTGCTTTAAAGCAGCTCTCCGGTCTTTGCACCATGAAGGCAAGGCAGAAGCAAGTGGTAACTGGACATGTGGAGAAACTTTTGGAGTGACTACAGCTGCAGTTCCATTCTCTCTCTGGTTCCGGGGTATTCTGTGGACTCATGCTTTGAGAGTTCCTGCCCCCAAAGCAGCCCCATGGGATGGATCTGCCCAGGGGAAGGAAACACTGCCACTGCTCAAGGTCCCTGTGGCAGTTTGGCTGAACTGGCCAGGACTTGGGCAGGAGAGCTTTGCAGGGCTTTGGCCATAGGACAGATTGCATCTCCCAAACCAGGCTGGGGTTGTGTGTGTGGGGGGGGAGAAAGGCAAAGACGATGAGGAAGGTCAGCTGGCAGTAGTAGCATAGTCTCAGGCGTCTTCATCTGTGGAAATACTATGCAGGGTGCCAAAAAGGCAAAGATGGGGATCATTACTGAAGAAATGGGCAGAGACATTGAGGGCTGGGCCTCATG
>JANHZT010001750.1:223210-237266 GCA_032468215.1 Stegonotus admiraltiensis | reverse complement strand
CAGGCTCAGTTGCTTGCTGATGCAATGATTGCAATGACTTGCAAACAGCACGCGAAACAGGGCAGACGACACTCGGCTTATAAGACGACCCCCGACTTTTGAGAAGATTTTCATGTGTTAAAAAGTCGTCTTATACGCCGGAAAATACGGTACTGTATATCCAAGACCAGAGATATACCGGTACTTGTATTCAGCAATGCTTGGGCGGAGCAAGGAGGCGTAACCAAGCACAGGTAAGACTGTAAAGGCTACGTCATTGGTCACAGCCCTGGAGAAGAGCGGGAGAAGAAGAGTGGCCGCATTCGACATTAATCTGACAAGCAGTTATTGGACCACACACAGAGGCTGCAGGCGCCTGCAGATGAGCGGGAGAGACCGGAGAACACCCGCACTGCACCGGAGAACAGGTAAGTGGGACCCTCACTCAAGTATAAACCGAGGGGGGCTTTTTCAGCATAAAAAATGTGCTGAAAAACTCGGCTTATACTCGAGTATATACGGTAATTTTAAGCACACGTGCATACTATCAATTATACTTAAAAAAGAAAATTGGGTTTATATGAAGGTACACCAGATTTCTATTTCAATATAATGCTCATTATAGACTAGAGTACCATATCAATAGATTCTATGTATTTTGCATGCGCCTGATTTCTGATGAAGGTACCTACTTTTTTCCAGGAGCACAGAATTAAAATCTATGTTTTGACAAATAAGTCTTTGTATAATATACTTTATGAATATTTGCCCCCATTCCAACTATTTCAACAGAGGAGAATTGATGAAAAACAGAACTGGTTATTTGACTATTAATACAAAACAGCAACCTGAAACACATTTTTAAATTTAGAATATTTTGACATTTTTTTTATGAAGAGGGTTCTTCATTTGTCCTTTTTATTACTCTCAAGGATGATTAAATTAAATAGTAACTCACAGAGATATGAAACGTTACCCTGACTCATAGGGGAATGGTTTTTTAAATCAAGGACAATCATTAGTCTTGGAACTTCTGAACTGACATTGGTGAATATGCCTGTGGCTAGGATAATGGCTACATTAAACAATTTCCTATGTTGAAATTTGCTGCTCTTCAGATCCAATGCAGAAGAGATGTTTTCAAAGGCGATGTAGCTTAAGGAAACGATCTCTTTTCCTGGTCTCACACAGTAGACACACTTTCATGTAGGAACATATGTGTAAATTTCAAGAGACGGCACTAAGGTGCCACCATCATGTCATACTCTGACATCCCCTCCATATCTCAAAGGTACATTTTATTGGAATTATGTAGTTAATGGGAAAAAGTAGTTCTTTTTAAAGAAAGGTGCAGCGAATATTAACCCTATTCTCCAAAATACCTTTTCTGTTCTACATCATAAAAGCTGCACATCGCTACTCATGCAGAGTTGTTAATTCGAAGTCTGGTTTGGGATAGTGTATATGAAGTTCTGTTTCTTCAAGCCTAAATATTCTGATGTTCTGCAAAAGGTTTGCAATTTTTCTCGTGTGCAAAACCCAAAATCAGTTAATGTTTATAACGTTTCTTTTTTAGCTGTTAAAATCTGTACTCCTCTGTCACCATGCAAAAAGGCAGCAAGAACAAACCGATACCCATGGAACTAAATAGTAAAGCACTTAAAATTCAGAAAGACAAATAATCCTATGACATTTAAAACCCCGATTAAGCCCCGCAGTATAAAGAATGTAGGCCAGGCCACAATTAAAAGATCAGAAGCCACAGCTGCAGTATTATCAGTTTCTACTGAAAAGATTAAAAATAGAACTTGCCATTAGGATAGGACAGTATCTTCGAGACATTTAGTGTAATTTAAAAACTTTATGTACTATGTTCAACAGGAGATCTTTTATTACATAGAATTTACACTGCATCTCACACTATTCTGTTCTTAAAATTTTGCAGCAATAATCTTCATAGCTACTCTCCCCTTTTTTACTTCCATTAATTTAAAACAGTACAGGTATATTTATGGAATCCAGTTTATTGCTATACTTGGGTGGGGGGAAAACCCTCAGAAACCAATGGCTTTCTAGGAAGTGGAAACTTTATGCCAAAATGGATGAATTCCCCTAACAGAGAACAATTGATTTTCCAATAGTGAATAATTTGCAGTTCTGTCATCGCATTGGGCAGATTTTAGATAAAGAGAACAAATTTTAACCAATAAATAATACATAAGCAACTTGATTAGCCTCTTTATTAAAACCATTCCAAGTTAGATGAGGCGCTAAAAGACAATACCTCTTATAGTTTGGTTTCTCATGAACTGCTGAATGGCCTGATGTGATACATTTGCATAGTTTAAAGGACAAAAAGAACTGATTAACTGAAAATTTTACAATGCTCCTAGACGTAGTTACTACTGTACGTAAAGAGGTACTCTGAAAAATACACCTAGGGAACTTAATCATGATCCTTCAGAAAAAAATGGTTTTAGAATGTAAGCAAAAATAGGAGCCTTTTATCCTAAAATACATTGTAGGAAGGGGAAAAGGGGGGATTATTACTGAAAAGAGTCAGAAGGTTACCTGTTTGTTTCTTTAGTCAAAATGCTCATTTGATGTTAGAATAGTAAGTTAAATAAATAGTAAGAAAATATGACAAAAAGCTTGGAGGTTTGGGTGCTTTTTTTAAAAAAAATGTGGACTGGCTTTAAATTGGCAAAGAGTAAATTAAAAAGAATGAATGAATATTTGGTTGCATATTAATTCAGTATGATTTTGTAAGGCCTTTATGAAATGTAACCTGATTCAAGATCTTGGAATGATCTTGGGTAGCGAACAACCAAATTAGAACTGCAGCTTTCTGTGAATGTAGTTAAAACTATTTCCTCACTTGCATGCATTGTTAAACTTTGAAATATGTTATCTGTGAAAGAAGTAATTACGTCTACCAGTATAGAGTAAAGTAAATCAGGGAAGGTAAGGCAATTAGTAGCTTCTTGTCAGCATTAGTATATGTCAGAGACCGTATGGGTAATGTTGTGTATACTGCACACTTATACTCATGTCTTTCTAGCCCCACATTATTTTGAAAACAGGCTGCTAGCTTATAAAGATTGATTTAATCCAACGTGGCTCTTTGTAGTATTTTGTTTATGAAGTATAATTCCAATCTTTTAAACAAGAAACCCCCACATGCCACAAGGATAAAGAATCCATATTACATTAAGTCAACATTTTATAGAATAAAGAGTGACTGACCATTAAATGCCAGCCACTGGTAGCGGTGCCTTCTGATTTTGTTTAGAGAAAACTGCATTTATTAGAACATTTATGATAATAATCAACCGGCATGATTTTTACTAGTTCAGATCAAGCTTGATTTTGTCTACCCCTTGATGTATGCTTCTAATGGCATTTGAAGTCCAGTTTTCTTTTTTCTTTTTTAGGATGCATTCTTTATGCATTTATCTGGGAGAAACTTAGTAAAGCATTAATTTAAACGAAGCATTTGTAGGAGTGTGTTAATTGGCTTGTTTTATTTAAACTGTTTTGGGAGTTGAAAAGGAATATAAAAAACATTCAAGACAAATATTTAAGAGGTATTTAGAGGTGTCCGATTCAAGGGAAAAAAGCCATATAGATTTAAGAAAAATGTCTATGTGCCAGACCAGGCCTTAAATTTAATTTATAAATGTGTTTTTACATTATTTATTAATAGTAAGAGGTAATCAGTATTGCAAATAAAGGATATTCTGCACTAAAATAAACACATCATTTTGCAACACTGTTTTCATAAATATAATATCAATGAATGCAAAATCATTTCCTTGTTTCTAGAAGTATTTTTATTGCGGATACTCAAGAAAGGTTTAAGCCTTTATCTGGGATCTTTGGCTATTAAAACAGGTTCTGTTTGCCATTCCTATCCTCATTGTTTAAATACAGTTCTTCCACTTGAAGAATACTGCTCAGCACTACTGTTTAGTTCTATGATTTGCACGACCTTTGTCAGTCGTGTTAATCCTTTTTCACATGAGAGACTGAGACCGGTCTTTCAGAGAAGTGATAGATTGCTTTTTCACATCAAAGGACTCTAACTTTTCCCTTTCACTGGGATTCCTGCAGTAGGAAAAGGAAGTCTGGAAATAGAGAGAGATGCAAGAAATATGAAAGCCTGAAATTATCTCTCAGTCTTGTCTGGAACTAAGAATGATTCAAATATGGGTGATTTGGGGGGGGAAAAAAAGTACTGTATGATGTCTACCAAACTGTTCTCCTATGCCAATATTTTTCCAGAAATGTGTTGGGTTGTTAACTCCTTTAGATATGCTGGCTGGGATTACTGGGAGTTGCAGTCCCAAATCATCTGACAAATCTGGGATCAATAGTGTTTTCCCAATCTTAATAATTTTAAGGTATGTGCTGGCTAGGGGGAATTCTGAAAGTTAAAATTGCCAAGGTTGAGAAATGGTCATAGGTGACCACTTGGGAAAGGCCTTCTGCTTTCCCCAAATTATCTGGATAACACTAATGAAAAGTTAATCAAGCCACTTATATAACTAGACATTAATATTCACTAAAATACTTGTTACACTAATAGGATGACCTTGTGAAATGTCAAAGATTGCATAAGTCTTAAATTCCAAAGTTTAGAACTTACACATTTTGACTTATCCAGTGTAAAATTGTTCCAACTTTCTAACTATAGGCAACGTATTTCTCAAAGCACTCTATAAATTGTAGTCAGAATTTAGTTGCTGGTTTTTTTAGAGGTACATTTCAACATGTGTTCAGTTCATGTAAAGCACTTCCTGAATTGTGGAGATTGTTATCAACACACAAAAACTAAAATTCAGCTGAAAAAGCACAGGAAGGAAGAAGTTAAAGAACCTCTAAGTCCTGATAGAAAAAGAAAGATTAGTTATTTTCTGAGGACAACTGATTTAATTGGCAGGAATTTACATTTTGTTGCCATTCTTTGTCAACAACTTTGACCTATCCAAGTTCGAAGAACCCAAACAAGTAAATTGAAGGGATAGGCTGTGGAAATTTATTGCTCAAGAACTAGGAGTCATAAACCTAGATATATCTTATTAATGCTATTTCCATGGGTCTATGATTAAGATATGCAAGTAAACAATTTCAATTGCACTGAAAATAATATGTGAAATATTGAGGATCCTGAAAGTACCTGGAAACCATGTCAAACCCAAGATTTCTTTATGAAAAGCACTGAAGACTTCTCCACTTCTGGCTGCACACGTTTCATTGTATGTGGATGGTTCATTGTACATGAACATATTTATGCACAAACCAAAGTTCTTAAGGCTCTTATAGGATCACTGCTCAATCTGCCTTCAACTATTTGCACCTATCTGCCTGATATCTAAACACAATGGGAAAAAATAAAAAAATCCAATCCTTGTTCAGTAGCGATCTTTATAGGGAGTCCTTCACTTATGACAATTTATTTCTGACCAGTTACAGTTAGGATGGTGCTTATAACTTGTGCCTAAAATTATGGTTATTGCATCACACCCAAAGTGCCTGATCAAAATTCAGGCACTTTATAGCATGCCAGCATTTACAATCACAGCAGTATGTCAATTTCCTCCACTTGCCCATCTTCCACTATTTATGGCCCCTATTCTGATGTAATCATTAGTATTTTATTGCATTTTATCTTTGCAAGCTACATTGAGAGATGCTGACTGACCCTAAATGAAGTTACTGAGCAGATAGTTCATAACTCTTGCTGCTTACCTTCCAATGGAGCAATGTACCAGAATTTAGGGAAGCACTGAGTTGAGTTAATGGAGTTAATTTTTTCTCAGTCCAATAACTCTTTAAGGCAGGGATAGCAATATGGTGCTGTCTACTTCACAAGTCTCTGCTATTATATTGTGGAAACTATTGTCTATAATATTTGGGGACAAAGATGATTATATCTGGTTAAAATAATCAAGCAACACTGTATCCATCTCAATTGAGTATACATCAACAATAAAAACTGAATAGAATAGTTCTGGCCAGTTGTGTATGGACAGTGAGTTCTTTCTACTTTAGAATTTTCCTACTTGCAAAGAATATGAATATGAATATGGATAAGATAGGATAGGATAGGGTAGGGTAGGGTAGGGTAGGGTAGACAGATAGACAGACAGACAGACAGACAGACAGACACAGACACCTTAAAGAAGCTGATCTAACATTGACAGGTAATTCCAAATTTGATTGTATTTCACACTTTTTCAAATACACTTAATTAACTATTAGAGTTATCGTTTTTGTTAGTGGTTTCTCATGCCTCCATCATATATTACTGAATAGAGAAAAAAGACACAAATATTTTTAATGACTGCATGTGAATTTATTTGCAGAATTACCCATTCATTTCAAAATATAGTAACTTGCATTATATTGCATTTTTTTCACAGGAGAGCAGCAACCATTCAGTTTTAAACTTCTAAAGCTGCAGAGCAGCATTTTTGCAACTGGTTTTACTCTTTCCAGAGGCAGAAAATTAAAATTCTAGTGGAATCCAATCTGGGCACTTATAATAATCTTATTTTATTATAATTATCTTATTTTACTTACTCTGCTCTGCTGTTATGCCAAGAACAACTGGAAATTGAAATCATTCAAACGTAGTAAAGTGTACCTTTTTGCCCATGACGACTGCTAAACTTGTCTCCAATTTCTGGGCGCCTAGTTTGCCTCAGCAATATTTTGATTAAAAAAGCATCTTCTGCATTGGAAGATATCATGACCTTTTCAATGTACGAATCAGTCGCACCTTTGTAACTAATGAACAGAAAATGTACATAGTTTAATTCAAGGGGAAAAAAAGGCAGCTGAGTTTAATTAATACTAGACATCTGCAAAACAAGTTTACAAATTTCAACTCCAAATGTCATTTTTACTGCTTCATGCAAAGTTTCAATAGTGAAACCAACTGCAAAACAGCTATAGGAATTCAATAACAATAGGAATGGTAAATGAAGAAAAGTTTCTTTGCCCATTTAGTTTAAGAATGAACATGAGGAACTTGGATATTACAAAAGACTGAAACAAGTTGAAATCCAACTTCTTTATAATATATATAATGTGACATTACCAAGAAAACTAAACATATGAACCCTTTTACTAACTACGGTAGTATGCCTGACATGACCAATTTCTATTTTCTTTTCCAGAACTAAGCATTTTCTACTGGCTCTTTGTTTTCTGTTGCTTTTAAAAAATAAAGTAAGGTAGCATGTCATACATTACTGGCACATCTTTATACTGAGATTGCTGTGATACGCTGCTCCCTTCCAGAGGGGTTTGGGTCACCGTGGGCATCGATTTATTCACAAGCACTTGCTTGTTTTCTACTTTTTCACCTGTAAGTATATGAGGAAATAATATGTTTACGCCCTGTTTGAATTATTTTCATTATCCTCAAATGGTGAAAGGAGGGGGTGGTGGTGTTATAACCTGAGACCCTAGGCCTCATCCAAGTGCCTTATTTACGCTCCTTGGAGTCAACCAAGATCATGTCACCAAAATTTGGCAGCAAAACACTGAAAAATGAAGGCCTGATTTTTGAGAGGTTGCTAAACCATCCAGTATATTCTATGAATGTACATAATTAAACAACAACAACAACAACAAAGCTTTCCACTGAATCAGGTCACTCCTCCTCCTTATGCTATGGGACAAAGGCTCCAGATTTGGGATTGACAATAGCAAATGAACAAAAACAGAAGTTCAAACTAATAATTCTTATAATAAAGAAAACAATGTATACCTGGAGAGCAAATACCATCAGCATCTAAAATTTCATGCCGCCAAATCGGTTTGCGTGTTCCCGCATCCAGCATGGGCCCCATTACTTTATCAAATGTTTGATTTGTGTAACGCTTGAGAGTACACTTAGCATTTTTGTATACAAGGCACCTTCCAAAGCCTCAAAGAAAACAAATATATCCATCAAAACTACTATTAGGATTATCTAAAATGAGAATCAAACATCCATGACTATGTTTTAAATATACTGTACAAATCCATAGTACAGAACACAGTTGCTTGGATAGTTGTTTATGAAACAACGCACTTAATATGGCTGCAGTCCAATGGACTCTTTTCAAGCTATTCAATTATACTGATTTCATAATGATTTTAATATGGCATGAACCAAAATGTATTGTTAGAAATGCAGCGGCTTATGACAATGAACTATCATGTCATAATAGCAACTTCAAGGTGTCACAAGACATTTATAACCTTTCATTAAAATTGTAACTTCAAAGGGGTTAAAACTTAGTTATAGCTACATTTCAAAAGGGCTAAAAGTAAGGATTTGTTATAATTGGAGAATTAAATGACATGTATATTTCTGAAAGAACAACATTGCAGTTTTTAGAATAAAACATCTATATTTTAGACCAAACTATCTTATGTAATTTAACAGGTTTAAAGAACGATAAAATGTAACTGATTCCCAAATTTGTTTAAAAAGGCCACAATTTAATTAAAGAATGATCTGGACTATTTTGTAAAAAAAAATCAAACCAAAAACATTAATTACCCTTAATAATTTTTGGCTGCAAGATTCCAAAATAAAAGCATATAAAAGTACTACATTTCTTTCATTAGCCCTCACTGGCTTAATATTTCCTAAATTTGGAAGAATGCTTTTTCATAAACGTTACTTCATAAACGAAAAGTGTCTTTTCTGTTGAAGTTATGCGTAGTGTATCTGTATCGTTTGGCTGTACGACGTAATTCGGGAGAGTATTTGATTTCCCCCCTAATGTTACTAGTCTACCAGAAAGAAAACATTTTGCTTTAAATCATGTCTGCTATTGTTTTAGGCAAAAAAGAATAAATTAAGTGTGCAGACATTAATGCCAAAGATGCATGTCCAGCAATACTACTAGTGCTGCCTGGCAACTGGCAAAAGGGCTCTTAAGGATGGGCGAGTGTAGTAGAATGTACTGCAGTACGCAAGCAGTCTGACCACACAAAGTAAACTCAGGCACCCACAATATTATACCTCAAGCAGAGGAACTGTGTTTTAAATATGATTGATGAGGCAACACTAAAAAGCGTAACATCCAGACAAGTTTGTTTGAAGTGAATGCAAGGAATACTCTTTCAAAAGCACTGAATATGCTTTTCCTGGAAAAGATTTAATAGGCCCTTTGGAGAAGGTGCCTGATTGGCATCGCAGCCTAATGATAAACCACAAACATTTTTGCTTTTTTAAAAACAGGTAGCAAATTTATTATTAACTACATTTGTTTGCTATGCAATTTAACACTAATAATTTTTTTTGGACCAACTACAGGTAATTTTTCTCGGAGCATCATAAAAAGTCCTGATGGTATTCAAGGAATACAGGTAGTCCTTGATTTAGAACAGTCCATTTAGTGACCGTTTGAAGTTACAACCACATTGAAAAAAAGTGACTTCTGACCATTTTTCACACTTAGGACCGTTGTAGCACCCTCATGGTCACATGATCAAAATTCAGATGCTTGGCAACTGACTCAAATTTATGACCATTGCAGTATACTAGGGCAGGGGTGGGCAAATGTGGCTCTTTTACAACCTGTGGACTTCAACTCCCAGAATTCCAAGCTGGCTCAGGAATTCTTGGAGTTGAAGTCCACAGGTTATAAAAGAGCCACATTTGCCCACCCCTGTCCTAGGGTAAAATGGGATCCCCTTTTGTGACCTTCTGACAAGCAAAGTCAACAGGGAAATCACTTAACAAATTCAACAGATTCACTTAACAAAGATGTTACTAACTTAAAAACTGCAGTGATTCACTTAACAACTGTGGCAAGAAACATCGTAAGATGGGGCAAAACTCACTTAAAAACTATCTCACTTAGCAACAGAAAATTTGGGCTCAACTGTTGACCCTGTATTCATCTCTATTGAAATGTCTATAGAGTTCAAATGTTACTGGTTTTCATTATTAATGGAAAAGCGGTATTTGGTAAAGCACAATTAAGCTAAATGTAAATGTTTAAAAGTCAGATGGCTAGTTTATTTCTGTTACAATAGTAAATCTGGAGCTCCCCTTTAGAAGCATTTTCAGCAGTAATTTCTCATTCACTCCCATTCTTGAAAAGTTATTATACAAGGGCTCAGTTGAGATGTAACTATAATCCATTATTATATTAAAAACAGAATGTCAAACTCTACCCATAAAGTGAGCCCACAAAAATACAAGACAATCAGATTTTGAGCTACCTGCTTTTTTCCCATCGGCTCAGTGTTGTTTTTTGTGATGTCTATGTCAGCTAATGTGATCTATTATTTCAAATATCACAAGTGTGGTTTATCAATTTAGATATCACACCAAATCATAGTTTTCACATACTGCAGTATACAAATACACCTAAAAATGAATCGTGATTTTCAATTTAAACATCAAAATTGTGATTACTTTTCTTTATTCATAGATATGAACTGCTGAAGCAAGAGATGTAACTATTGTATTAAATAGAGACTTCCTACCTCGGTCTAAGGAAGCCTTGTTTAAAACCAGAGCATCCTCAATGTCATAACCACTGTAACTCATCACAGCAACCGTGGCATTCTGTCCAGCCGGCAGTTTTTCAAACTCAATGAGTTCTATTGTTTTTGTCTTAACCATTGGTCTTTGCGGATATGCTAACAGATACATAAGGGTATCAATCCTATTCCTCTGATTGTAGCCAATGGTACCTGCAATTAAAAAAAAATATTCCTAAGCAAACTTGGTAGATGCTTGATTCTACCTATTTATACCCAATTTTCCCCACACACTTTTACATAGAATGTAAATTATAGTAGAAAGTTCTCAGTGTAGGCCTCAAGCAGTTTTGAGCCTCTACAAATTTTATTTCAAGAATCAATTTGTCTTTGAGTTATTCTAGAGTTAGATTGCAATTGCTATCATAATTTTTTTTACTAGATGCTTTTGAGGAGTAATCTAGTTACAAATACAACCATTGTTTCAGTGTACAAAATATAATGACCACAATATTGAGATTCCTTCTTATAGCCTTGAGCAGGAAATAATTCTTGAGGCTCCATAAATTGATAAACAAGATGTACTAAAGAGGCAAGTAATTCCTGTGTATCTGGAATATGGTTAGTATTATCTCAGCTTCATTACTACCTATCTGATTACTCAGATAGCTGCTCGTAGACTTGTTGAAAGAAAAGTGTATTAAAAAAAATACTTAAGTGATCTTCTAATTTCTCAAAATACTATCTACAAATATGATTTTATTTCTATGTATACCCATTGTATACCTTCCAACATATATCATCAGAATTTCAGTTCATCTGGTACTGTGTTATTTAAGATCCATGGATCCGCCTAATTTTTGCTAAGCCTCAAGGAAGGCATTTCTCAGGCAATGGAAGTATTCAAATAATCAGAATGGGGCAATGCTGAGTAACAAGTCCTTTCTTCTCGGCAGGGAGCCAAAAGACTATCTCAATAATCCCAAATTCTTGACAGCCCAGGAAGTGACTAAATGGACTTGAACATGTATCTCCCAGAGGACAATACAAAGACTGTTAGTGGCAGCGGGTGGGGAGGGACAGGCAGAGACAACCATAAGGGAGGGCTGACACTTTTAAAGAACAAACGTATTTTGATGTGATGAATCACCATCCAGACAGATTCAAAGTAGCCAACTCATAAGTTACAGCACCAAATGTAAACTGTGCAGATGTGGCTGAGGTTAATTTGTAGCCAATCTAGGATTATAAGAATTGAGCTTCCTAGAGGCACTATGTCTATATTTGTTTTTTTTTAATCTGGTGCTTTGGATTATAACTTATTTTACCATAGCCAGCTGTTGATTATAGGAACTACAGTCCCACACATCAACAGGGCACAGAAGGGAAGATGTTCAGAAGGAAAAAACAGTCTAGCCACTTTTAGCAAATATTCAGCACACAACTAGATGTTTAATGTGTATATGGTGTTTTTTAAAAAAATAGTCCATTACATCTCAGCTTTAGAACTGTACTTTTATCTCCTTGCTCATTCCTCAGGTGCTTGCAGTAGCACACAGAAACAAAGCCTTTAACAATAATTACTAAAGATATTCAGCAGCTTTTGTATTCCCATCGTCAGCAGCAACGTCAGAGGATTGTATCCAAGGAGCTAAATGTGCAAGACCCTGGGTCAAAGCAGCTGAATACACCAACCTCAGAAAACACAGACAATGAATTGCAAATGACACTGAAAACAAAATGAGAAAAAAAGACCTTCACACAGAAAAGTACAAAAGAACTCTACAGATTCTGAATTGGCTTTCTGTACACACTGATCCTGCTTAACTGTGTGTGGTAACTAACCAAACCTTCTGAGGCTAATAGTCCTAAAATAGATTCTCCTGGAAAAAAAGAAAGCATGACAAAGAAACAGGATGCAATTAAAAGAAAAGGGATGGTGTGTAAAATATTTTTAAAACGTTTCTAATGTGCTGAAGGGAAAGAATATGTATTACATAGGGGTTTTGCCTATGTAAAAAAAGATTATCTAAGATACTTTTATTCCCCCTCCCCCATCAACCAAGAAGCAGCATTATTTGGCTATATATTATACTCACTGAATTTATGTGACCACCAGGAATGACACCCTAACTGAATTTCACAGTTAATGTTTTAAGCAAATTGTAATGGCAAGTTAGGTTCACTGAGAAGAGCCTCACTGAAATGAATGAACGATGGCGAGAAGATTCTCTTCCATCGGTTGCAATTGCTGCAGAAAAAAAATTCCTGCAGATGTTATTTAAGGACCGGTGAAAATGTCTTCATAAAGCATTAGTTTTGGGAGATGGAGAACAAGCCAGGCTAAAGCTACACAGCAACATGTAATTTGCAAATAACAGATGGTAGGTACGTGACAGTTTGCTTGCCATGGTGAAGAACTGGGAATCCACGTGTGACACAAATGTGTAATGTATAAATATGTTGTGCAACGTATTTGAGTCACACAAGCTCAAACAAGTAAAGCATTGGTCATCCAATTCTGAGACTGCTGCATTCCCCCAAAGCCTTGTGCACAGCAGTCCCGTGGCCAGCCAATGTTTCTGCTGGCGATGTGAAGCAGTTATGCGCCCACATGTGCGCAGAGACAAAAGACTCATGGGAAAAGACTTCGAAGCCCTGAATGTTCATTCCAGGGGGGTGTCCTCAAAACTTCAAAAGGAGATGCTTTGTTTTTGGCAAAATGGTTTACAAAGCACCTATTCAACTGCTTTACACTGTCTTAATGTATATTAACAGGTATATGTCCATATTAGTTGCAATGTATGTGGGCTGTAGGGGCCAGCAATAAATGTATGTATGTATGTATGTATGTATGTATGTATGTATGTATGTATACAAGTGACCCTCTCCTATGCATATTTAAAAGTGGCAAAGAGCAGGGAAATCATTGCTGAATTAAATATTTGTAGGAAGTACAACAGAGCTATGATGTGAATTTCTTAGCCATGAATTCTGGAATTCAGTTTTAATAATGGGGCTTAATAATCTCGCTTAAGAAATAATAGTTGATGAATTGGGGATTTCCTGTTTTCTGAAAAGGGAGTTATAACTACATTACCCTAAAAATAATCTTGATAATTTAATGCTGATAAATGAAAACAGCATGTCACAAAGTATGTCTCATCAATTTTTTATCTTAGCCTCTGAGTACATTTCTAATTTTGTTTTTTAAAATAGGAAAGCATAAAGTTGTGGCAAAAATTGGGGATATGAGAAGGCACATGTTTTCAAATTAGAGTATCAGAAATATTTAACAAAGCTAAGGGAAACTGAATCTGGGATGAATGAAATAACTATTTTGATCTGAAGGCACAGAAGTCTTACCCATAGCTTGCTTTCCCATAGCGCACTGGTAAGTGTTTCTTGGAGATTGGTTATGATGGGGATATGGAATGAGACCAGCACAGACTCCAAGAAGAGTAAAAGGTTCAATCTCCAAGTGTGTTGTCTCTCTGATAAAGGGGAAAAAATATAGCTAAATTTCTTAGTTAAAATCACATGGTTACATACTGAGAAGCTGGACTGTGAAGTACCA